>JAGKTI010002150.1:0-19463 GCA_018397915.1 Birgus latro
CAGCAGGGAAGGAAGGTTGCTGGTTCGTTGAAAGCAGTGATAAGAAACAGGGAGGTGAGCATGGAAGTGAAAAAGTTGTTACATGACAGTATTGTGACACCAACTCTGACATATGGAAGTGAAGCTTGGACCCTGTTGGAAGGACAGAAGTCAAGAGTGAGAGCAGTGGAAATGAGTTATTTGAGAGTAGCATGTGGAGTCACATGGAGAGACAGACTAACAAATGAGGAAGTGAAGGAGCGTTGTGGTGTGCTTGAGGACGTGATGGGAAGCGTTAGGAGAAACACGTTAAGGTGGTTTGGGCATGTGGAGAGGATGGAGAGTGAAAGATTGACGAGGAGAGTGTATGTGAGTGAGGTGGAGGGGGCGAGAGGGAGGGGGAGGCCGAGGATGAGATGGAGGGATGGAGTGGAGAGGTATATGAGAGAGGGGGGTGTGAGTTGGGAGCGTGGTAGTGAAATGGCAGGGGACAGAGTGACATGGAGGCGATTTGTTTGTGGCCACCCCGTTCGGGATTGAGGCGTCTGGCAATAGATAGATAGAATGAAAACAAGAATGGAGTGATACAAAGAAGCAAGGGTACATAACTGATTTAGAAACTGATAATAAAAGAGGTCTGCCAGATCTATCTATCTATCTATCTATCTATTGCCAGACGCCATAATCTCGTAAGGGGTGGCCATTTGACTCCGAGTTATTTGTTTTACAGGGAGGGGCACTAACCCTCCACCAACCCACTTGTTGACACGTAGAGAGCACGTATGGTTTGGTTATATGGTTACCACCCAGCGTTGTAAATGGTTTCTTGGTTTACAGGAAACCATTTGGCTTGTCACTCAATGTAAAGCCACCTGTAAAGGAAAGAAAAGCAATAAGAAGTGACAGGAAAGATGGGAGAAATAGGAAGAGAGGAGGGCAGGCTCAGAAAGAGAATGATAAAGGCTAAGGAAGAAGTAGGCAGCACTACATCAAGTGAGTGGATGATGGTCGCCACTGCCAGATCTATTCTATCTATTGCCAGATGCCATAATCCCGTAAGGGGTGGCCATTTGGCTTTGAGTTATTTGTTTTACAGGGAGGGGCACTAACCCTCCACCAACCCACTTGTTGACACGTAGGGAGCACATATGGTTTGGTTATATGGTTAACACCCAGCATTGTAAATGGTTTCTTGGCTTACAGGAAACAATTTGGCTTGTCACTCAAAGCCACCTGTAAAGGTAAGAAAAGCAATAAGAAGTAACAGGAAAGATGGAAGAGAGGAGGGCAGGCATGGAAAAAGAATGATAAAGGCTAAGGAAATAGTAGGCAGCACTACATCAAAAAGAGGTAAAAAGTCAATAAGCTCTGATGACATTGAAACAATGTGTATATTCCTAGAATACTTAATTGAGCATATGGATATGTTCACAAGACTAAGTAATTATGTAAAGCCTAAGGAGAGCCCCCAGATAACAAAAGATCAAGTAAAGGAAACGTAGGAAAACTAAAAAATAAAAAAGCTACAGGCCCAGATAAGAAACCAGAACTATATAAAGCCCTAAACAGTAATGACAAATGTATAGAGACACTAAGAAATTGTTTTCAAAAAAATCATTGATGAAGGAGAAGTAAAGGAATGGAACACATCTATTACTAAGATGATGGGGAAAATATCACAAACAGTGGCAGAAGACCTAAGACCAAATTCCTTAACCAACATCTGATACAAAATATTTATGTCCATAATAGGTAACTTCATAGATCAACACATTTCAAAAACCAATGATAAAAAGAAACACAAGTAGGCTTTTCTAAAGGAGCACGTATTGAAGATCATTTAATGATATTACAATACCATATTGAGGATAATATATGACTAGGAAAACCATTAATAGTAATATCTATAGACTACTCTAAAGCATTTGATTAAATAAAATGAGACAATAGCAACAACGTTAATGAAATACAAAGTACAGTACTGGCATACCTCGGTTTAACGATGCAGTTGGTTAAGCAAAAACCTATCGCAAGGTGGGGTATCGTATCTCGGGATAGATTTAACATGTAAAGTAGGGATGCGATTTTGAGCCTTGGGTTTCCCCCCCGGCCAAGTCCTAAACCCTGGATATCCAAATGAGTCCAAAAATAAGTTTCTAGCTAACCTAAATCCCAAATAGCTTTAAAACAAGCTAAACTAAGCTTAAAATCAGCTTATAACTCACCTAAACCCAAGAATAAATTCTGAAAATCATCAAAAATAAGTCTGGAAAAAATCAGACTTAGTAAACTGTACCCCAGAATGACAATGTTCACCCCACCTTTGACTAAAACATATTAATCTAACTCTAAAAACAGTCTATAAAGCAACCTAAACACAAAATTTTAGTCTAATATATCATCAAAATCGCTCTTAAACAAAACCCATCGTTATACCGGAGTTATGCCATCGTTCGGCGGGGTAGGATGGTATTTCTACCCCCATCACTATGATGAGGTATTGTATCTTTGGGTCTGCCTGTACACCCTAAGATAGTAGAGGCTATTGTTAACATATATGAAGGAGACAAGAATAAATATTGGTGATGTAGCAACAGAAATGGAAGTGACAAGTGGATATAACAGGGATGTACTGTACTGGTTTACTGTTTAGTCTAAATTACAGCAATTGCATACTTAATAACAGAGAGACTGGAAAAGAAAAACAATGAATTTATCTATCTATCTCTATCAGTCTATAGCCTGACGCCCTGATCCTGTAAAGAGTGGCGCAGACAAAACACCTCCAAGTCACTCTGTCACCCACCATTTGACTGCCCTCCCCCAACTCACTACCCCCTCCCTCATATACCTCTCAATTCCATTCCTCCACCTCATCCTCGGTCTTCCCCTTCCTCTCCCTCCCTCCACTTCACCTACATACACCCTCTTAGTCAGTCTTTCATTCTCCATCCTCTCCACATGTCCAAACCACCTCAGTGTCTGTCTCCTAATTTTCTCAACCACATCCACATTGATCCCACAACGTTCTTTCACCTCTTCATTTGTCAACCTGTCCCCCCATGTCACGCTACATGCTCCTCTCAGGTAACTCATTTCCACAGCTCTCACTCTTGACTTGTTCCCCTCCAGCAAGATCCATGCCTCGTTTCCATACATCAGGATAGAGATCACAATATTGTACTATCATGCAGTAACTTCTTAACTTCCATACACACCTCCCTATTTCTCATCACTGCTTTCAGTGAACCAACAACCTTCCTTCCCTGCTGTACCCTTTCAAGCACTTCATCCCCAAAAGTTCCATCCTTACTCATCACACTACCCAAGTACTTGAATGCACTCACATTCTCCATATCCTCACTTTGCATTCTTTGATTTCATTCCTCCCAATCATACTAACTTTACTCTTGTTTACATTAACTTTCAGATTCCTTTTCCTACACACTGTCCCAAATTCATTCACCAAACCTTGCAACTCTCATTCATCTTCACTCAATAGTACTGTATCATCAGCAAACAGCAACACTGGAATCTTCCACATCTCACCCCCATTCATTAGAGCCACCCAACATCCACTTCCCTACCATGCACCTCCAACCCTGTCTATGAATATATTAAACAGCCATGGAGACATCACACATCCCTGTTTCAGTCCCACATTTAGATCAAAGAATTCACTCAGCTCACCATCCACTTGCACAGTAGCCCTAGCTCCTTTGCACATACCCTTCACAGCACTCAACAATTTCCCCTCCACTCCATATATTCTTAATACCTTCCACATACCTTACCTATCTGTTCTGTCATAAGCTTTCTCTAAGTCCATGAAGGCAGCATACACTTTCTTTCCCTTCTCTAAATACTTCTCCACTAAACATCTTAGAACAAGTATCTGATCTACACACCCTTTTTCCTTCCTAAATCCACGTTGTTCTTCTCCAACTGGCTTCTCTGTTATATGCCTAACCCTATCAATAAGTATTCTACCATATATTTTTCCAGTCACACTAATAAGACAAATACCCCTATGGTTACCACCTACTTCTCTATCCCCTTTTCCTTTGTATAAAGGAACAGTTATACCTGATTTCCAGTCCTCTGGAACCCTTCCCTCTTCCCAAGCCAATCTACACAACTTCCATATCCACTCCACAACAATCTCACCCCTATACTTCAGCATTTCACCACACACTCCATCAATTCCTAGGGCCTTTCCCATCTTGATCTTCTTCATTGTTTGCACTACTTCTGCCCTACTGATCTCTTCCTCCCTCCTCTCTTCTCTTCATCTCCTAGCCATTCCCCAACCACTTATACTCTCACTCTCTACATTCAACAAATCCTTAAAGTGCTCCTTCCATCTCCTCAATTTCTCTCTTCTCCACCAACAATCTTTTATTCCCATCTTTCACTCCCCTACTATTTCCCCTTTCACACTGTCTTACTATATTTTGCAGATGATGGGCTACTATTAGCAAATTCAGTTGAGAAAGCAAAACATAATCTACAAGCAGTGCTTGACATTAGTAAGAGGTGTGGCCTAGAAATAAACGTAAAAGCAGTACAACGGTGTGCAATGAAAGAACATCCAAAAGAAATAAAAGGAATACCAGTAAAAGATTCAGTAAAATACTTAGGCATAATGATTGACAACAAAAGAAGTTACTTCAGGACACAAAGAGAAAAATTACATTGAAAAGGCCCAAAAATTAGCTAACATGACCTAGTTCATCAGAGCAAGGAGCTGTAATGAAATAATGATAGGAAAAACATACTGGAAACATGTTGCACTACCTACAGTACTACAGTATATGGATCGAATGTTATGAATTACTCGGACACTGAAACTGAAAAATTGCAGAGAATTGAAAACTGTGTACAGGCAGATATTAGGTGCCCCAAAATATGCAGCAGACTGTACACTTAGAGGAAATAGGAACTTCCTTGGTAAAATGCAGAATAAGAGAAGGAAGACTACAATATGTAAAAACTATAAAAAATGGTACAAATTACCTCTTAACAACTCTCCTAGAACTAATGACAAAACATTATGCAGTACAAACTGGGCAAAAGTGACGCACAGGTATATAGAACCAAAGGGCATCGATAACAGAGAACTAGCAGGATAAAGATAAATTAAAGAAGAAAACTAATAACTGGGAAACAAGAATGGGAGAAGAGGAGGTACGAAATTGGACCAGCTTAAGGATTTGCTATCTATCTGTCTATTGCCAGACGCCTCAATCCCGCACAAGTGGCCACAAACAAATCGCCTCCATGTCGCTCTGTCCCCAGGCATTTCACTACCCCGCTCCCAACTCACACCCCCCTCTCTCATATACCTCTCCACTCCATCCCTCCATCTCATCCTCGGCCTCCCCCTTCCTCTCGCCCCCTCGACCTCACTCACATACACTCTCCTCCTCAGTCTTTCACTCTCCATCCTCTCCACATGCCCAAACCACCTTAATGTGTTTCTCCTAACACTTCCTGTCACGTCCACAACCACACCATAACGCTCCTTCACTTCCTCATTTGTTAGTCTGTCTCTCCATGTGACTCCACATGCACCTCTCAAGTAACTCATTTCCACTGCTCTCACTCTTGACTTCTGTCCTTCCAACAGGGTCCAAGTTTCACTTCCATATGTTAGAGTTGGTATCACAATACTGTCATGTAACAACTTTTTCACTTCCATGCTCACCTCCCTGTTTCTTATCACTGCTTTCAACGAACCAGCAACCTTCCTTCCCTGCTGCACCCTTTCGAACACTTCACCCCCCAGACTTCCATCCTTACTGATCACACTACCCAAGTACTTAAATGCACTCACATTCACCATATCCTCCCTATCAAATCTCACTGTACATTCACTGGCTTCACTTCTTTCGAAGACCATCACTTTACTCTTCCCTACATTCCCCTTCAGATTCCATTTCTTACACACTCTCCCAAACTCATGCAGATTAAAGAAGAGCCAGTATATGACAGCTGCCCCTCATCTATCATTCTGTCTAGAGCCAGAACAAACTACCTACCACTAAATGACAGAAAAACACATACAAATGAGAATGCAGAATGTCAGACATGTGGAGCAGAGATGTTGGATTTAGAATACTTTTTGTTGTACTGTACAAGGTATAAAAATGAGAGAAACTTGTGAACTTACAACACCCATATGTAGAAGATAAAAGCAACATCATTGAAAATTATGTTCTGTGATAAAAATATAGAACATAAGAAATTTTATACAAACTTTGGAAATTATGAGCAAATAAGATAAAGGAGCTAAACAACTGAAACAAAGTAGTGCTAGCAGCCATTTTAAAGGCATTGCTTCCGACCTCCATATGATCTGATCTGATCTGATCTTACAGTGAACCAATGTTCCCTTGCGGTTGACAGAGCCTCACCACAGCGAGATATGGGGAAAAACATGGTTTGGCTCCTGGGTAGATGCTGTATATCCTTCTCTTTGTCTATTTAAGAGGGGCACCATAGGAGGCTCCACTTCACCCCGTAATCTGATTACCGCCCTGCTTTGTAATTGGTTTCCTGGGTTACAGGAATCCATTAGACTTGTCACTCAGTGCAGAGCCACCTAAAGTGGAAAGAGTAATAAAAAGTGACAGGAAGGAAAGTATGAAGTAGGAAGAGAGGAGGGCAGACACAAAAATACAATGATAAAGGATAAGGTGAAGGAAAAAGTAGGCTGCATCTAATTGTGAGTTGTGAGAAGGGCTAGCTTTATGACACTTGGACCAAATGCTCCCAGTTGGGCCTCACACTAGGGAGCTAGGATAGGCTGATTTGCTCTAGTCCTGTCAAGTACACACAACAACACACTGCAATATGCACCTAACACCACATTGCAGGTTTTACAGAGAACAGCAATGTTTATAATTTTCTTCTGAACTCTTAAAAGTCAGTACTATTTCTTTATACAGTACTGTTTATATTTTGATTTTTTAAATGCCCTAGAATTAATAATATGGTAATTAATTATAGAAAACCATAAAAACTGATTTTTCTGAAAAAGTAAATCCATCCATTCATCCATCATCCAATCCTATGTCACCCCATGAGGAGTGTAGGAACCTGGGGCTAGGCAAGTTGGTCCTGACATTTAAGATGAGAGGGACCAACCCCACTCATCCCCAAGTGGAATCACGTGAGCAGTAAACCTCAACGGCCCCTTGGATATAAATCTACACAGGCTCAGTCCGATTGGAGCACCTTAATTACCCACTAAACCACCAGGCGCCATAATTTGGTTTAAGTAATACTGCGATATATGATACCCCGGCTTAATGATGGGGGTAGAAATACCACCATACCCCGCCTAATGATGGCCAGACCCAGCTTTAACGATAGGTTTTGATTTTTTTTTTACCAATTTTGATATTTTAGACGAAAATTGTGCGTTTAGGTTGATTTATAAACAGTTTTTAGACTTAGATTAATGTGTTTTAGCTATGGGTAGGGTGAACAGTGTCATTTTGGGATACAGTTTACTAAGTTTGATTTTTTCCAGACCTATATTTGACGAGCCTCTGTGGTACGGTGGTATAGAGTGTGCGTCTTGCATGCTGGTGGACGCAGGTATGCCTCCCGCCAGAGTTGTTAAAAAACTTTGGGAAGCGTTCACCAGGCCACTTACTACTTTGGCAGACATAAGGGGTGCTGTGGTTGAACCAGTGTCACATACTAGCATGCTTGCACCCAATCAGCTTAAGACAGCCAATTACACTTGGTTCACAGACTACACACACATCCAAAGCCACTCCGACACAACAATCACACTTACAAGCACTTCTCACCCTACATACAATACCTGCAGAGCACCACATGTTGGTGGAGTGGAGATACAGATAGATAGATATATTTTCAGATTTTATTTGTTGGTTTTAGTGAGTTATTTACAGGTGTTAGGCTTAGTTTAGCTTCTTTTACAGCTGTTAGGCCATTTAGATTGGCTTCAAACTTGTCTTTAGGCTCATTTGGGTGGGTTTTGGACTTGGTTGGGAGAGGGGAACCCAAGGCTGAAAAATGCATCCCCTTACTTTACATGTTAATACTGTACTACCCCAATATACGATACTTCACCTAACGATGGGTTTTTACCTGACCAAATGCATCGTTAAACCAGGGTATACCTGTATATAGTTAAAATGACAAATATGTAAAAACATGTGCAACAGCTTTTAAGTATCTATAAACCTGTAAAACTTTATTTATTTATATCTCTGTGATTCTAGAGACATTGGCTGTGAACCTGGGGGCCCCACTAAAAATGTCACCTATTTGGCCCCGCGGCTCCTAAGGCCAACCCTGATTGCAAGAGGATGATGGCCGCCACCACTTACCACTGGGAGGATGGTGGACTACCCAAGGACAGCTTTAGCCTACATTCTACTGGGCTCATGACCAGGCAAGCCTGGGGTCACAATAACATGAACAATACTAGAAAGTCATTCACTTCAAACATTTTTTTTCTTTAACTTTTATTGTAAATCTGAGAAAAAAGGTACACAAACAATTTTTTCTATGATACAATCAGGGTTCCATCTCACAAGTCTAACCATCTGCACATACTGTACATTTTTTCTGTATATCAGTGTACTTTACATACACCTGCCAAATACCACTAAGCTGTCAAAAAAAAAAAAGTGCCAAACCTTTGTCATGTGTTGAACACAACTATGCAAAAAGTACCTGCTTATTAAGCCCATTCACTTGGTATGTCATGAAAATATGAATCATATACAATAACAATATGGAAGAATGAAAAATGGGAGCAGATGGAGGTGGGTGACATGATGGGTAAATGGGCTGTTACTGAAGAGGGACAGATATACCTAGACACCCCCTCACAGGATTCAGAGTCAGGCAGCAGACAGACTAATAAGATGCAGCTTACCTCACAGAGACAGATGTCTTGCTATAACCAGAAATTCTCCTCTAGTTGTGGAAAAATTAAAGTAAAAATATCTCAGGCTGGAGTTACAAAATTAAGAAATGCTATATTGTCTACTGGTTAAGTATTTGCTGTATATCTCTGTTGCTCACACCCACGTCCCTTGATTGTGTTTTTATGGGCTTTGAAGGCACCATAACACCTCTTCCTTGGCAAGGAGCTCTCGCATATACAGTTCGGTATTATTCTTATGCAAACTGTGGCCACAAGAGATCTAAATACCATTATGAAGCATGCTTCATGTTCATCGCCATTATCTCAACTTTGTTCCCATGTAGAAGATAGGGTAAGGTATGATCCAGAAACAGGGAAAGCATAAAAGTGGGAGAACTATCAAAAGCATGCCCAGTGAAACAGGCTACATTACCAGGTATACATCATTCATGCTTTCATAATGGGCCTTGCATTAAAACATCTAAATAATATAAATAATCAAAGGAGAGTATGTCAGTATTAAACTATTTAACATTCTTACTATCTCCAGATTAATATCCTCGGCCACAAACAGAAACAGTGGTGAAGTACAATAAAGATGTCTGTGGGGAGTTGAAAAGTGTGGGCTTAGTTGATATTTTTATATATGGAAAGAATGGGTGTCAACAGTGTGATCAAAAAGGTGTATCTGAAGAGGTACAAAGGTGGGTGGATGTATGTGGACAGATACGGTAAATGAGTTAATAAAAGAGCAAGGTAAGTTGATAAGGCTACAGAACTACTTGGGAATCAAGCTGGTTGAAAGAATTTTGTACAAAGGATTGTATGGCAAGGGTTTAGCACCCCTGCCCTGATTCAGTGACATGACCATCATCAGACTGATTCTACCTGATAGGTAACATGAAGCACCTAAATATAGATGGTTACGCTTATCAGATGAAGTCAGGATTCCAGAAGCCTGAACGTTGAGTGAATGAAAGTGTGGTTCAACTAATGGGGGATGCTGCTGATAGATCTCCCTCTACTGGGTTTTACCTTGCTCTCTAGACCCTACTTCACCCCATCCTTGAGTTAAAAAAAAGGAAGTCAGAGTGATGCTGATGATAGGCAAAATACACAAGACCATAACTATACAGCAGTTATCTTGACATCAGTGCAGTCCTTCATTCCATATCACTCTACCTTCTTGTGCATAACAGTACTCAAACCTTATACTGAAGCACATGCATTACTTAACTCCATCCCATTCTGGTATCTTGCACAGAATACCCAAATGCTTTCTTGACACAACTGCAGTCCTTTCTTACATCCCAAATCAATTTCCTTCACCTATTCAGACATTACCGATAAAACAGGAATCTTCCCTCCAGACTCCTACTGCATACACTTCCTTACCATATATTTCCAATTCTCTGAGTTTCTCACTTCTCTTCCTTTTTCTCACTTCTCTGTGCTTTTAACCTCTTCCCCAGAACAACGCCTTGTTTTATTTTCCTCTCGTCACCACCCATCAGCTACTTTCACATTAATGAAGTACCTCTCACAATGAAGGGATTAGACAGTCTCCATTAACTCCATACAATGATGCTATTTTTCTATCATTACGGTACCACCGGATGATTATAATTACACTAATGAGGTATGTCGCAAAGTGAAGGATTTCAACATCATCATATTACTCTTATTTCCAACTAACAGAAGAGGTGAGTACAATTCAGAAGGCACTAGAGGGATGCACTCATATAACTAGGTGGCTCTGTTTCCCAATTATATGAACACCCATCAACTCTCTCTCTGTCCACTGAAAGAAGCCTGGTCAATTGCAGGAAATGGGTAACTTCAGCCTAAAGTCTCCTGGGTTCACGCCTTGATGCACCTGGTCCCACAACAACAATTTGAAAACAGGAAAAGGAAAGCATAAAAGTAGACCTATAAAACAGTGCCCATTCACTCATCATCCAAACCTTCATTATGCTCAGCTCTACCTCACGAGCAACATTCCATACAATTACAATATTACTGAGATTCAAATACCGTAAATACACCTAAGGGAATTGGACAGCTACAAATACAACAATAACTGCAGTACTGGCCATCTCTATGTCCTTTCAGAATATGCTTACTCTTATTTCATTCAAGATTGTTATAGCCAGTTTTATGTAACTTAACCCCTTCAATTTAATGATAACTTTTGAATTATATCCTTTCTACCCGACAGTTTTATTCCATTTAGAAGAAACCTTTTTGAACAAGAGGGATGGGATATAATTTAATTAATCCTTTCACTACATAAGATCTTCCCTTAGCTAAATAAACTTAACTGGGGGTAAGATGAATAAATTATTAAAAAATATCATCATAGCAATGAGCTTGAGGGATCCCTCATAATGAATGGATTACAAAGTCTACATTAACCTCTTCACCATGAGGAAATCTATATTTGATTCTGGCTAAATGTCACATAATTCTGTTCCACTTAGGTGTGAAGTCCTTGGCTTACATATAAAGAGTAATGAAGAAGGTACCAAAAGATATGGTACCAATTACCTGTTTGTGCTGTATCACTCTTCTCTTTCTCTTTATGGAACATTCTTGACGTCTCCATACTGCATATTTTCCCAGTACACTCTCTCCTTTGAAAACTTTCATCCCTCTCTTCCTCTTTACATTCATCCTCTACTCTACATTCTTTACTCTTACCTATTAATTCAATATTCATTTTCTTCTACTTCCTCCCTCCCTTGTCCCTTTCTGTTGCACCTTCAAAGCTGTTCCACATTATCAGTCTGTTCTTTCCTCCTTTTCATTAATTCATCCTATCTCCTTTCCCTACTCATCACACTTTCTTCCTGTCTATTATTTCAGAATCCCTTCTGTTCTGCTCCCTTCATCTCATCATTTCCTCCTACTCTGCATGTTCCTTCCTTCCTCCTGCTTAGTACCTCCATTCCCTCCTTTCTCCTCTCATTGCATCCTCCTCTTACCTACCCTTCACTTTTTGTCCCTCTCCCTTTTTCTACTTAATACTTCTACAGTATTTCATTCTCCCCCCCCCTCTCTTTTTTTTTTTTTTTTACTCCTCTCCCTCCACCACTTCCTCCTCTTCCTCTCCTATCCTACACTTCTCGCTCCCTCCTTACTGCCATTCCCTTCTTTCATCCATCCATCCATCATCCAATCCTATGTTGCCCTATGAGAAGCGTAGGAACCTGGGGCTAGGCAAGTTGGTCCTGACATTTAAGA
The DNA here is from genome assembly GCA_018397915.1 of Birgus latro. Classification (NCBI taxonomy): domain Eukaryota; kingdom Metazoa; phylum Arthropoda; class Malacostraca; order Decapoda; family Coenobitidae; genus Birgus; species Birgus latro. Next base: position 12,137 of record JAGKTI010002150.1, read on the forward strand.
TGAGAGTAACCAGCCCTTCTTTGAACTCTGTTTTTTTCTACTCCTTCCCTCCCTCCACCACCACCACCACCACCACCACCTCCTCCTCCTCCTCTCCTGTCCTACACCTCTCCCAACCTCCCTCCTTCCCACACAGCTATCTCTGTTCTACTCTTTCTTCTCATCCTCACTCCACCATCATCCCCTTCTCCTCACTTCTATACTTTTCCTATTCTCCTCCTTCTCAGTGTTCCTGTTTTCTTCTTTCCCTCTCCCTTCCTTCTTTTTTTTTTAACTATGCCTTCTCTTTCCATTCCTTATTCTTCCTCTCTCTTCTCCTTCTATCCCTACTTTTCTTTCCTTCTTCCTTCTCAGTGCCCTGATTCCCTTCTCCCCTCCCCCCTATACCCCCTTTTCTTCCTCCTTCCCTCCCTTCCTCCACTGTTTCCCTCCCTCCTACCCTACACTTTTCTTCCTTCTCTTGTTACCTTTTCTTTTTTCTACTCCTCCTCTCTCTCCCCCCACACTTCTCCCTCTCCAACCAACATTTTTCCCTTTCCTTTCCCTTTTTCAACTCCTCTCCTCCCATCCTGAACAACTACCTCCTCCCATCCTCTGCATTTTCTGTCCTTTCCTCCCTATCTAATCTGGCTGCTGCTGCCTTTCATGGCTCGAGTTCCCTAAGTGCTTTCTGTAGTTGGTGTCTGGCCTGGTCCACCCGCTCCTCTTGCAACGCGATATCCTCGTTTTGAATCTGCACTGACTGTTGAAGGAAAACATAATGAATGAATAAATAAAGTTTTACAGTACGGCACTTACATGAGATAACGAGCAACTCCTGTTTTTATGGCTTGTGTTATAAAATTGTCTGTAAAGTAAGCAACTGTATAGCAAACCACTATATTGCCACAAATGTACCACCATCATGTAGCATGGGCAAGAATTTTAATGACCTCATTCTCTTACTGCTGCCAACCCTTGCCTAAGGCCTCAGGTTTGAATTCAGAGTTTTCTTTCTCTAGGTCAGCTCCCATCCAGTGTTAACAAATGCAGCCTACCCCATGGAACTGACTGCAGTTATGCAGAAGATAAATTACCGGTATATGTGTACGGAGTAGTAGTCTCAACCCAGACTCCATGTAAATGCAACTGAGTCCCATACCTAGACCAGGATTTTGGCCCAACACCACTCCCATGGCAGTACCTCCCAGGGATGATGGTTACCATCCACCTTCTACCTCTTGAAAGAATTAAATACAGGTAGTTCAGACTGTATTAAGTCAGTTTGCAGGCTCCTGGCCTCTGGTTCTTTCTTTCTTGCATTTAAAAAAAAAAAAAAAATTGCAAAATCCCACGAAAAAATTACAGTACTGGTAAATATAACAGATACTGTCAAACTGAATGGATTAAATGACATTTTGATCACAAAATCTGCTGGTTAAATCTGATCCAAAAGTAACAAATACTTCATCCTACTCACCATTATCCTTAATAAATTACATATCAAAGAGGGGATGAAAAATTTCAATAAAAAAAATTCAGATGTATTAGGTCTAAGTTAGCAAAATCTAGTCCACTGACCACAACGAGGGGCTGTGATGGGTTGAGAAACACTCCTGGGTTCTTCTCCAGGTACTGCCTGGCCTCTGTCTGGCCTGTGATTGGTCCAGGGAATACATGTAGTGCAGTTGCTACACTCTGCCAAAGAAGAACATTCATCATTGTCATTTACATCATTAATATTACCAGATACACAATCTGCTTCATCCTCATCATCAACATAATCACTATTATCAGTCATCATCATCATTATCATTAACTCATTATCATCATCATTATCATCATCATCACTATTATAATCATTACCAATTTCAAACTCATAAAACACACACACACACACACACACACCATTCACGGGCTGAGTGGTAACGCTCTCACTTAGCATCTGCTACTAAGACGGGGGTTCGCACCTTGCTTGGGATGCGGAAAGTTTCACTGACGAAGCAGGTGGTCACTGTCCTCCTTGAGCAAGAGGATGGGTGCATACATGTGTGAAGGTCAAGGCTTCGCCCTTAGATCGGACTCTATGGGCTCTCAGCTCTCTTCCAGGAGGGTAAAAAGCTGATGATCACAACCATCACGTGATCCTGACCGACCAGGTGAGTTACACACACACACACACACACACACACACACACACACACACACACACACACACACACACACACACACACACACACACACACACACACACACACATACTGGGTACCAAAGTAAGTCTTTCAAATTAAGACTGATGGCAATGTTTGTCAACTATACTGTATGTATATATGACATAAGAGGGTGGAGCAGTACTCTGGTGAAAGAAGATAAGGAAAGAAGTGAATGCAGCAGTGAGAGAGGTTCATGCAGACAAAGCAGTTTGGAAGTGGTTCTGTTATGGCCATCGTCTCTTGGGGATTCCCAGGCATATGCAAGGCATCATATACTATGATTATGAGAAACAGAAAACAAAAGTATAAAGAATATACACTAACAAAAATATTCAGGATTAAAGAATATAATTCTCTGACAGTAATGCTATACATGAGAATGTTCACCACCATCCTAACCTTCAATTTCAGTTACATATTAATTTTACTATCTTAATTAAGTTACCTGACAGGCATATGTGAAGTACAGCTAGAAAGAAAAATAGGAATAAATATGTGCTGATGGTTAGGCTTGAGAGGTGAAGCCAGAATTCAGGGGGGATGAATGACTGTGTGACCCATTTTACTAGGTATACCTTTGACAGTTCTCCCACTTTTGTACATTCTCTTTCCATGTTTCTGGATCTTACCTCACTCCATTCTTGGGTAAGATTAGAGGTTAGGAAAACAATAATGATGATGATGATAAAGTAAAGCACTCTGATCCCTCTGGACATGAATCACAGAAGAAATTATGTTTCAGGTACAACCTGCATATACTCATTCCTTCTGTACAGAAGGCTCTCGATAGTCAGTTAATCTTACTTCAATATTTCGTACCTTGATCGGACTCGCCCGCTCATCCAAAATTTGTGCTTGGATTTCAAAAGTTGTGCTTCGATCACTCAGGCCGGGTTGCGAGCGCAAGTCGATGCTCATCTGTTCATTTGTCATACCACCTACTGGCCACTTGGTGAAACTTGCCCTCATTCAAATGTTCGATTGTGATGATGGAGGCACTGAAAGCATCAACAGTAGTAGCCATGGTGACTCGAACAAGGACAAGGAAGCAGGTGTTCACTCAAGAGGAGCTGGGGCGAGCACGAGTGATGGCAGCGAGGGTGGCAGTGGTGGCTGGTAACAGTGACTCGGTTCCAAGACAATTTGCTGTCAAGTCAGTTCGCTGTCAAAACATGGACGATTCTCCGCCAGGCCCATTCACACCCCGGATGATTCCCCGTCATTCTATAAATATACTTATTGTTAATTAATCAATACTTTAATAACTATACTTCAAGGGGATCCATCAAAGTCTATGTTCAGTAGCATAGGCTTTGGATATTATTAATTAGTTGCACCTTTGGTCAATATTTAACTTGTTTCTTCCTCGCTGTAGTCGCCTTTGAATTATATTCTAGCGTCATCCATAGCTGTCTTCATTAATGACGGTGAATAATTGTCTTGTTATTGTTGTGATGGCGAATTGTCCCGAAACCAGTGACTCAACAACCACCTTGGAACGAACACTCTAACACATAAGCTTCATTCTTTCTATTTTAAAGTGAGTGCAGCCTGTATTCCTTGCTTTTCTTGCTAATAGTAAGTAAATACTTGTATGTACTAAATATAAGAAAATATATGGTTGTGTTATGATTTTAGGTGGGTATAAGTGTATACGTAAAAGATGATGTAGGTTTGTCGGCGACATGCCAATCCCATTTATTTATTTTCCATAAGTTTATCAATTCGAACTTCAATAAATTGCACTTTGATCGTTTTTTTTTTTTGGCCCCAAAATGTGTCAGGCAGTGAGGATGCTACATGCCTGCAAGTACTAAGAGGGGATCATCAACATCATCATCATCAACATCCCCATCTCCAATACCATTCTTTCTCCACTCTTTCTCTTTCCAATATACCATACCTTTCAGGCTCTTTTTCCATCACTGATTTATACAAAAAGCTATCTGTATTTTTTTATTCTTCATATCTCTCCTCCACCCTCCCCCCCAAAAATATGTCCCAGTCCACCCTTTGCGAGATGCAGGATCCAAGGGTCAGTTATCAAGGCCCATAAAACTGGAGGGTAGACAGACCTACACCATCAGTAGCATTATATGGGGGGGGGGGAGTGAGCTAATGTGTATGCATATTATACTGTACAGCACACGATCTTCACCCCAATTTGCGCCTCAAACCACTACGCTCTGTACACGTTCTGAGCTGTAACAAAAGATTAGAGTATGGAAAGGATGTAAAACCAGAGCACCATCATTCTTCCAGTGAGCTACAAGGTGCTACCCAAAAGTTACCAAAATTTGAAAGCAGGGCAGAAACTGCTTGTCATACGGTGTGTCGATGCTATGTGGAAGTGCATGCACCCTTCGTTTGTTAGTGTGTCAAGTGGCATTCTGTGGGGTAGATGCATTTGCTGAATGTGTGTCTTTTTTATCATTGTGTTTGGGTTAGCTTGCAAATTTTGTAAGCCAAAAATGGAAGATGTGAAAGAGCAACATGTGTTCATCAAGTTTTGTGTGAAACTCAGGAAGAATGCAATAGAAACTCATAAAATGTTAAACCACCATTTGGTGACAATGGTTTGGGGGTTACACAAACCTATGACTGGTTTAAGCGTTTTAAAAATGGACATTCATCAACAGATGACGATCCACATTCTGATTGCCCTTTTACCAGTTCAACTCCTTACAATGTGGCCAAAGTTCGTGCAACCATTCACTAATATCGCGGGAGGACAATCAACGATGTTTATGACATTGTTGGCCCATCATATGGAACTTGCCAATGCATTCTGTCAGGCAACTTTGACATGAGATGGATCACTGCCAAATTTGTCTCGCAGCTCCTGACTGATAAGCAAAAGCAGCATCGCATGGAGGTTTGCAAGGAGCTCAAGGAAATGGCCAGAAATGACACTAACTTCCTCTCTAGTGTCATTACCAGTGATTAAAGCTTGGTTTATGGGTATGACCCGGAAACCAAACAACAATCATTGTAGTGGAAGAGCCCAGCTTCGCCCTAACCAAAGAGGGCATGTCAGGTCAACATCAATGTGAAGTCAGTGCTTATCACTTTCTTTGACATGGAGGACACTGTCCATATGGAATTTATTCAAGGGAAGACCATCAATGCAAAGTTCTACAGTGACGTTTTGAGATGGCTCCAGAAGGACGTGAGGTGAAAATGCTCAGGCAAGTGGCACACAAACAAATGGGTGCTTCACCATGACAGTGCACCTGTACACACAGTCTTTGTTGTTCAGCAGTTTTTGACATAAAAAAACATGCAGGTTGTCCCCCACCATCCTGTATTCACCAGATTTGGCCCCATGTTATTTTTTCCTCTTTCCAAAAATGAAAATCCAGCTGAAAGGATTAATATTTGACACCACTGAGGAGATCCAGGAAGAATCACAGAAGGTCCTGAACAAGCTGATGCTCAAGGACTCCCAGAACACATTCCAATCGTGGGAGAAATGCTGGGGTCGATGTCTGCATGCCCAAGGAGACTACTGTGATGGGGGCAGTGGTGATTAGGACTTGACCTAAGTTTTATTCTTCTTTAGTCAAATTTTGAGAACTTTTGGGTAGCACCCTGTATGGAGAAGAAGCTGCAAAATGACAAAAAATCTAGTAAATATGCATGAGTTAAAGATCATAAGGCAAAATTAGTACCAACCTGCAATACTGTCTGGTCCTCCACATTTGGACCGACAGCCTTCAGAGCCGCTGGAAGGTCAACATTACGCAACACCGATGTCTGTGCATCCAGGGCCTGCAGTCCTTGTAGGCGCTTCTCCCAAAACAGCTGTGAAGGTTATGTAGCAGCTTATGGAGAGGAATACACAAAATAAAGTGGAAAGATAAAGTGGAAGAGTAATACAGTATGAAGGAGGTCTCTTCTTATTCACAGCATATATACATACAGGCAAACCTCAATTTACGATAGTCTAATACCCCTAGATGCGATAGCTCCCCCGGAATAGTGATGAGGGTAGAAATACCATCCTACCCCACCTATAGTAGGCCTACCCCCAATTTTGCAATGGGTTTTGAAATTTTTTTTTACCAATTTTCGTGATATTTAACTTAAATTTTGTATATGATACAAGAACTGTTTTTAGACTTAGATTAATGTGTTTTAGTCATTGGTGGAGTGAACACTGTCATTTGGGGCATGGATTCTCACCCATCAGACAAGGTACAGAACAGTGTGGACAACTAGGCGACTCAACAAAGAATATTTCGTGTTTGGCCGTTGGACACCTAACTTATCATGGAATGCATAATAATAATTTTAAATAAATATTAATAATTATGAAAGCCTTAAAGAAAAAGTATTTCATACATTAATGAAAACTGTGACATCAATATATCATGTGTTTACATTCAGGCTGTTCAAGGAAAAAGGCTTTGAAAATACAAAGGAATTTCTAAATAAATGCTGGAAAATAAGAGAGAATAAAGGAGCTCAGCAACCAGAACAGTAACTAAAATGACATAGTGAGTGGCCATTGAAAAGGCTGTCCTGACTGCATCATCGATCGATAAAACACGTGTTTACATTCAGGTTGTTCAAGGGAAAATTTTGAAAATACAAAGGAATTTCTAAATAAATGCTTGAAAATAAGAGAGAAGTAAAGGAGCTCGGCAATTGGAACAGTAACTAAAATGACATAAATAGGGGCCATTGCAAAGGCTATCCTGATCACATCATTGATCACATTCCCTGTCAAGCAAATTCCTCGTCAAAACATCAATGATTCTCCATCACAACAATTCAGACGATTAACGATTAAGCGTCATTCATAAATTATTGTTATGCATAACTGATGTTAAATTAATTGTCCCGGGACCGTCTGATGGTGGGATTGTATACAGTGCTGCTGTTTCTTCTCTGCCGAGTTTGAATACAAGTCGGAGATCACATTCACCAGTGACCCTGACTAGGTACAAGTGAGACGGGCACTGGTTTTAGGCTTAGGTTAGCTTCTTTTACAACTGTTAGGCCATTTAGTTGGGCTTTAAACTTTTCATTGACTCATTTGGGTGGGTTTAGGACTTGGTTGGGGGGAACCCAAGGCTCAAAAATGCATCCCCGTACATTACATGTTAAATCTACCCTGAGATACGATACCC
>JAGKTI010002150.1:24408-41717 GCA_018397915.1 Birgus latro
ATTATATTCAGTTTTATGTCCATTTTCCATGTACCATAAATAAGATGGGTTCACCTGATAGCATTCCCTTACATGCTCTGTTCTGCACTAGTTCTATAGTAACATGGTACCTCAGTCAGCAGACACCGCCTCGTTCCAAGAAACAAAACGTATGAGTCCCTTTACCTGTTTGGGTTTATCCTGTGATCCGTGTTTCATGTCTGTCTTGACCTTGCTGGTGGGCTGCGTTTTGATAACTGTCACCGGCTGCTTGAAGATGGAGGCTGTCTGGCGTATGGGGGGCACCAGTGAGGCATCATTGCGTATACCTCGGCTGCAACATCATCTAGTTAAAACAAGGAAGCTATACTCTTTTTACTTCATCTTGACCTAAAATTGCCATCTCTCCATCCTGAATGCTAAATTGTGACAGAAATTATCAACAGATGCGAAGGCAGTCAGGAAGAAGTGCTATGGAAAAGATGCACAGCCATTGCATTAACAGTTTTTGCCACTGAGCTACATGAAAGACTACAGAAGTATGAAAATCTGGGCCGAACTAAGGTGACAAAAGTACAGTGGAGTGCATGATGGATGATGAGAAGAAGCATCATTACTGAGTATGAACAGGAAATTCAAGGGGTCCTTTCATCGTAGCCACTCTCAACAGGATGCAACAACAATCATAAAATGGACATAGACTGGATATACACAATTGACTGGATAACTGTTCAAAAAAAATCCATGTCATGGTCTTGTTCACATTGCAGTGACTACATCTTACATAATGGAAATGTACAGTAACTACATCCTATACATGATGGAAATCTATTGTATTTCTTTAGACACACTAAAATCGATCCATCCATCACCTAATCCTTTACTGCCTTATTTGGAACAGCAAGGCACTGGGCTAGGCTACTCAGTCCAGACATTTAGAGCAAATGTAACCAGTTGCCTGTCCCTAAGCAGCATTATATAAGCAATAAACCCCAAGTGCTTCTTAGACTGAGACCTGTAGGGGCTATATCCATTTGTGCATTCACAGAAAGGATTTTACTTTTTACAGTAGCTGATACTATCAAGTTACCTGTAGTCTAACTTAACAGTAAAAGTTAGTGAGTCTCTCTCTATGTGGAAACTAGCTGGGTCATCCTACTGCTGCTGAGACACACTTTACTGGGTGGATGGGTAGGTTGGTAAGATATTTATCTATCAACAGCCAGACGCAATAATCCCGTAAGGGGTAGCCACTTCCCTATGAGTTTGTTGCTTTACAGGGAGGGGCACTAACCCTCCTCCAACCCACTTGTTGGCAAGTAGGGAACACGTATGGGTTGGTTGTATGGTTACCACCCTGCACTGTAAATGGTTCCCTGGCTTACAGGAAATCATTAAGCTTGTCACTCAATGTAAAGCCATTTGGAAAGGAAAGAAGAGTAATAAAAAGTGACAGGAAAGATGGGAGAAATAGGAAGAGAGCAAACAGAAAAAGAATGATAAAAGGTGAAGGAAGAAGTAGGCTGCACCACATTGTGAGTGGAAGATGGTTGCCACCACCTACCACCAAGGTGAGATATACCAGTACGGTATTAAATTTCAACCTTCAAGTATGCAGCCAACGTTAATATAGTACATCACATAGGTGGTACGCTATAACTTCCCTGGAGGGCTTGCACTTCACTATGAAGAGATGGTTCCTGCATGGAGATGGCCCTCCAAGGGAGGTTTATACCCTCTATGGGGTGGGCAGTTGACCCACACGATACCTCTAGATGGGAAGTACCTACCAGTACTCCTCTGTGGGGGATGAGGAGAGGAGCCCCAGAGTGGGTAGAGAAGGGGATGGTCATGAGCATGCACACCATGTGGAGGCTACATAAAGATTCATTATTTTGAAACACAAATTGTCATATCACTTATAATTCATCTCCTGAGCTAGAGATTGGCTTATGCTGCTAATTTTGTAAATGAAGAATTTGAATATATGGAGAAGTAACTAGTCAGTTTATGCTTATTAACAACCGGTAACACAGATATGAGAGTGGCATGACAGGAAGGAGCTATAATACTGATGGACTAAGAATGAGATGAAGCAGAGTTAATACCAGAGAAAAGGAAGGAGGTTTGGAATGGTGGGATTTAGTGGTGACTAGCAACAATGGATTTTTTTTTTTCAATAAGGAAACCCAAGATGAACTTTTGGACTCGGGGTTCAGGTAAGACATATATGAACAGGTAAAGAGACAGATGGATAGACAGAAATCAGCATGCACATAGGCTAGAAACACCATCCATCATCCAATCCTACGTTGCCCCATGAGGAGCGTTGGAGTTAGGCAATTTGGTCCTGACATTTAAGATGAAAGTGACCAGCCTCACCCTCCCAGAGTGGCATTACATGAGCAATAACCCCAACCACCCCTTGGATATAAACCTTCACCAGTTTAGTCTGATTGGAGGACTGTAATTACCCACTAAACCACCAGGTGCCATAATTTGGTTATATGGTTACCACCCAGCATGCTAAATGGTTTCCTGGTGTACAGGAAACCATACAGCTTGTCACTCAGTGTAGTCACCCATAGGCAGAAGGAAAAGAATGAAGGAAAGAAAGACAAAAGAGGGAGTGTAAAGTCACCCGTAGGCAGAAGGACGAGGAAAGAATGAATTAAAGAAAGACAGAAGAGGTAGGAAGGAATGGAGGGAGGAGAGGAAAGGGCAGACACCCAAGTGAGTGGATGGTGAGCGCCCCCACCAACCACATAACGTGGATAAAAATAAAGAAATCGATAGGCACAGACAGAGAGATAGGTGAATGTGCTGGCAGATTATACTGCTGGCAGGATACATAAGATACAAAAGCAAAGTGACACAGCTCAGTATAAAAAGCTAAGACTCAGAAGAAAAACAAGAAAAAAGTAACACTCAAACTCACATAAAGAAAAAAAAAAAGTCTTTTCATGTTACCCCTTGCCTGCAGTAGGGCCAAAGACTAGACTATTATAATACTAAGCACTTAACCCTTTCAATACAATGTGTTTCTCATTAGATACTTGCTACTGCCAGATGAGATTTTTCAGCTCTAAGGAGACCTCTCGTATGGAAATGATTACTGCAGATTATTACTACCAGTGCCTCTTTCACTACAAGCAGTCTCCCTGAAGTGGAATAAAATTATCTGGCTTTACCATGAAGAAAATACAAAAGCAGTCACTGTACAGATGGGACTAAAAAACAGATATCTAAAAATATTAATAAATAAAACCATGAAACCTGTAATCAAAGAGTGTGCCCCTGGGTTTCTTGTTCTTCCGTGCCAGCATAGGGTTGACCTTCCCCGTGCGATAGTCAAAGGAAGAGAGGTCAACAGAATCACCCAGGTAGCGTGTCAGCTGCGGTTTGCTGCGGAACTTCTTGCCACTCGGACTGGATAAGACAAAGCAGATTAATTTACATGGTGATACATTATGGTCTGCTAATCATTATTTGTACTGAAATGCATTAAAACTAAAATTTACTAATGTAATATGCATTAACTACATTTCCAGTTATATTAAACCTTACAATATATATCCAACACGCTATAGCAACTCTGTCACATACCTGTAATAACTGACATCTATTTTCACCAACTCATTTCAAGATATATTAGAGCTTGCAATATACATTCAACATTCCACCGTCAGTCTACCTAGCCTAACCTAATAGTATAATGCTGGTAGACATCCACGTTTACTAAGTTACAATATTTCTGCAGCTAAATTGTATCCTGCAATACACATTCAACACCTTACTGTCGGTCTACCATATACCTGTAGTAATAAACGTCCACTTTTCCAGATGTAAGGCCAGTTTTTCGAAGCACCTCCTCTCTTTTCCATCCTTTGGGCAGAGCGGCGCAATCATATCGTCGCTTTTCTATCTGCACAGACATAATTAAACCTTTAGAACATTCGCTGATATGAAGCTTGGAGATATGAAGCGTCTATAAATACGCCGTTGATGAAATTAAGAACTAAAAGACTGAAATAAGCCAAGACAGGTGAACACCCAAAAGCATAAGATTGTTTGTTTACGACTGACGCTTGGGGGGGGCAGAGAGGACTTAACTCAGTTAACTGTAATGAAATTAATACATAATTTCAATGGTACACACTTGTTCTTCTTTATATAAGGGTATATCTGGTTATTAAAGTAGAGCATGTTGATTTTTTTTTTACACATATGCTCTTTCAACTCTTTTGATATTGGCTTTGACTTGGGATTTGCAGTAAAAATGTCTGCCTAGAAGATGACTTCTAGTTGATAACAAAGGCTATTCTTATAATTTTAATGTAAATTATTATGTTTAAACTGTATTCATCATAATCTGCAGGAAAATCATAATAAAAGTTGTTGTTGTCAGAAGCTTCCAGAAGATTCCTGCCGAATTCGAACGATCGGGTGATTCATACCAATCTTCCAAAACTTCATGAATTCTCTGTTACTTGACAATATCATAATAAATAGGCCTCTTTACGCTTATTACCTCCCATTACAAGGCAGATAGGCAAGGTATGAAAGTACCAGCTAGGGTTGTATATATTGGAGTGAGTCGGCCCCGCGTGTTGTTTGCTCGCCTATTGTCATCGGCAGACGCAACTGTTCACAAAATACATCCAAAATGATGGGAGGAGGCCAACCAATCATTGTTCTCAGTAAGTTATCTATTGTTAATGGTAAAATGCACATGCAACCGGTATATGGGGCTTTTATTTGTGGGTTCTGTACGAAGAATGTGACTTACAAGAGCCAGACTTAACGTCATTAATGAGGTGACTATTATATTTAGTTTTCAGCGTGACTTTAACTGATTTGCTTTTATTATGTTACTTTGGTAAATGTACGCGCTGCTTGAAGCAGCAGAAAGACCTCACCAGTTCAATTCATATCTCTTCAGTATGTTGTCTCCATTTTTCTTATTTTCAGTGGTAAATTACCGTTTCCTGCTGACAGAAAAGTTTCACCCCTGTTATTGTCATCATAAGCCATACCCATGATTGTTTCCAACATAATGGAGGAAACTCACCCAACGTACTCAAAAGTGGATTTCATTTCCCAATTTCCTAAATGGAACTTAGTTGAGGTTAAATTTTTAGGTACAGTGCAGCTTGGTTACATTAGGTTTAGTTAACACTTAGGTTAGGACAGTCCCTTCCACCATTAAGCTGACAAATCAAACAAGAGTTGTCACATAGGAACAGCTAAAGACAACAGAGAAGCAGATTTAACCCAATGGCTCCCAGACTTCCTGTGCGAGGGATTTCGCTGGAAGGGTGCTGGGCGTACCGCCCTCTGCCTGTCGGCTCATAGTCGCAAAGCTCATTGATCCCTTCCCCGGGGTTCCCTACTATATTAAATTTTGAAAAGGCCCAGTTCCGTCCTATATTGAGGACACTGGGTGCTAATGGGTTAAAGAAACTGATAGATTTGCCAGTGTTTAACCCATTGGCTCCCAGACTTCCTGTGCGAGGGATTTTGCTGGAAGGATGCTGGGCATACCGCCCTCCGCCTGTCGGCTCATAGTCGCGAAGCTCATTGGTCCCTTCCCCGGGGTTCCCTACTATATTAAATTTTGAAAATGCCCAGTTCCGTCCTGTATTGAGGACACTGGGCGCTAATGGGTTAATAAGGAATTTTTTTTTACCACCCCAGAAGTAATGAAAAAATAGACTACAGGAAGAAGAACTGATTTGGTAAGGTGCTTCTGCTGCTCAAAATAAAGCATATGTTTACCGTCACTTTTTTAGGGAGTGCCAAAGGAGTGAAGGTTTGCAAAATATATGAGAGTGACATGGTCAAGTGAGGCTTTTCAGATTTGTATTCTTTAAGATTGCCAAGGCTGATAGCAGGTAATAAAGGATAAAACAGTTTATCTTTTTACAGGTGCTCGTGGAGGACAATAGCAAGAAGTCTTCTGCCAATATTTATATATATATGTATACAGTATATATTTACTCATAGTAAGGCAATGGCTTCATGATACCTGAACTGACCTGTATTATGGCTAAATTTATGATTTATTTTTTTGCTGTTTATCCACATTTCATCAGGGTTTATTTCAAATTATTTGTGCACTGGCCTTGGAGCGTATTCTGATAGGTTGCCCCATGCTATGGCCTCAGATTCAAAATTATTAATTCATAATACAGTATTTGGATATTTTATGAATTCACTCGCTATTTTTGTAGTTTTCATGATTATAATTTTGCCCTCTCCTGGAAGTACTGTAGGTACAGACACATCTTACCAATGTCTCAGTCATAAATTTTATCAGTTTCTTAACATTTCCAGCTTATTCTACCCTGTCCAAGACCCAGTAAATTTACCGTAGTTTTCATGTGTCTCGATCCCATAGTGTAAATTTTTGCAAATTGATATCATCATTTGTGCCCAGTGCTATAGTTGCCTCAGTATCTCACCCTTTGTGGATGTCTGATTTGCATGCTCTAATTAGAGTACTGAACTTGGACTTAATATCTTTAGAGATATTTGTTCTAGGACCAGTCTGTTTGCTTAATATAATTTTTCTGTCCATCATTGCATTTACTTGCTTCATATCAACTCCTTCCTCAAGCCCTTTTCAGGTTTGACCTTTTCTGATTGTCAGATCATTTAATCCTAGTAACTTTTCTTATAAATTAGATTCACCAGTTTTTATTGAAGTTTTCTTTGGAGGGAAATTGAACAGCCACATCACATGGCACAATTTTGCATTTTATTAAAACCCCTCACGTCAGTCATCTTTCTTAATTATCAACATGTAGCTCTATTACATTATGATTTTTCAATGGCTGGAAGGTCATTTGTGTTTTTGCTATGGCCCCAGAATGTGAACCTGGTGAATTCTGATTGAAATGATCCATCTACAGTCCACCATCTTGCCTTTAGAGGATAAGGAGGGAGTTAAGGGACAGTTGTATAGCTGGGCAGCAGTGACAAATGGTTAGATCACTGCCACCCCATGAAGGCATCCACTCCAGCACCATGGTTATGATAAATACAATATATAGTACTAAATAGTAAGAACTCCAGAACCAGTATCTTGTTCTACTTCACTGATAACTTCATTCCATACTATGTCATAAAATATTCCACAGAGAGTTAGTTTAAGGTTCAGTACATCTAGTAACTTACAGTACTTCCTTTGACCCTTTACAACCAGGTGGTGCCCTTTAGATTTTACTCATGCTGCTACCAGACACTTTATCTGTGTATCAGTCTGTCCATTTGGCTGTAGCAAGTGACCAGAATCAGAGTGCCTCTATGCCACTATGTCTTCCATCACCAAGCCACCCTCTCTCCAACTCACACTGTCATCACACATTTACTTCTCCATCCCATTCCTCCATCCAAGTCTCCTCCACCTCCATCACACATGCTTTCCTAATCAATCTCTCATGGTGCATTTAATGTCAAAGGCATTTATTATTCGTGTGGTACAGTATATTGTATTTGATTCTTCCAGTTTGAAATCTACCTCATGCTAATTGAAATTGTTAAATTGTAAAACTAAAATGAAAACAACACCATTATACATACTGGGTTAAACCAGTGATTAATTCTGTCCCCACTCCTCCCCATTTTTTAAAGTACCTGGTATATATTTGAGCTTAAATTGTACTTTTGTTTTTAAACTCAACAGCTTGAATCTGGTGATGTATACTGTATATATTTTTTTAATTCCAATTAATTTCTGGCAGTTTTTGAAAGTTTAAGAACAAATTCCCATAATGAAAGTGTCACTGAAGGTTACATCCATCCCACCAATTCATGAAGTCTCTCCTTGGCTGTATAAAATCATCAGGTGATTCTAGTAATAAAGTAATTACTGTGTTACCATTTACATCACTGGATTCAGGGTTTAAGATGGAACACTTGCAGAGGCCAAATACCACAGGATAGTGTCATCTTGGAGTATCACATTAAATTCATAATGTGTCTCAGCCATCCTTTACAGATTAATCCAATAAATATAATGAGTGGCGTATAATTTTACATTTTTGCATCACCCAGGTTATATTGTAATACAGTATTCAGTTTAACTTCAGGGAAAGACCTCAGTGTGAAAGAATTAGAAATGCACTGTTACATCCTTCATTGCAATTACTGTGCTTCTTTTACCTACATTGCATAACATCAATGAGAGCAGTATGAGCTGATTTTTGTTCCTGTTGGAGACCACATTTGAATACTTATTAATCTGAAATACGTACCTACTCATGCAGTATTAATTTATGCAGGGTGTGCTGTCATGGCCTCTTCTGACCCCCTGCTCATCCTACCCATATGCCCTACCCCCCTGACACTTTCATATATATATTTTTTGAATAAACCTTTATTGCAGTCAAACCACTAACTCCACAGCATCCATTTTTACAGGGTATACTTTCCTACTTCAGGCCCACTGCCCATCAAATATTTATTCATCCCATCTCATCCTTCATTGCTATACTTTTCTTATTACAGCATAATGGTATATCAAACTCTAGCAGGAGGAGCCTGTTCTGGCCTTTTTCAGTTATCCTCATTTTGTACTGTATATACACCCATTCTTTAGTTCACACTATCCATTTCTTTACCCCTCCTTGATGCAAGCCATGCCATCAGCAAATGTGCATGTTTATTTTATCCTTGCTATTACCGAAGTCTTATTAATCAAAGAGAAGCTTATTTTAGCAAAGGAGTAAAGACAGGATGCTTCCCTGAGTTAAATACAGTACAGTACATTCATTTTGCAGTAGCCTCAGTAAAATACTTATACAGTACTGTTGTAGTCCATGTGCCTTTTAGGGTTTATTGGGGTATGTTGTACATTTGTGTATGTATGCATGTACAGTACCATACTGTATTGTAGTGTAGACTATGGCTTGCACATGTGAGAGATGGACAGACAAGTGTGCCATACATGTTTAAGTCATGCGTTGTGGGTCCTGATCAGGGTTTCACACCCACTTTACCTTGGTACCAGATGGTCAGTGAACTGACTTTTATCTGCCAGGCCCATGTGAACGGTAACAATAGAGGGGAAAAATAGTGTTGATGTTTAGGTTTCTGTGGCAGAATTCATTTTTTTGAAGTAGCTACCTGTACAATATGTCATTGTTAGCCTTATCTCTCTCTCTCTCTCACCCTCATCATAACATGCATCTTTAGGTGGGGAAGAGGGACCAGAATGATGATAATAGTGATATACAGTATTGCTGGGAGACTGGATGAATAAAGTTAAGTAACGCTGCCGCATGTGCTGTTTCACAGATCAGAACACCAGACGTGAAAGTGGCCGCAAGGTTCAGCTACAGAACATCAGTGCTGGCAAGGTCAGTCTTGGAATTTGGCTTTCAGTGTGCCTGGTATTATTGTTATATCTTTGTATATCATTATGTAGTTAAAATATTATTTGCCTGTATATTATTAGTATGTTTGAATATTATGCGTAACTTTGAAAGTAAAAACTTTTCTGGGCCATAATATCATTAGTTTCAGCTTAGCTGATGTGTCATGTTAGATGTACGTACAGTATACATGTATATGAATGTAGACTGCAGTACTTAATATCATATTTGTTTAATTAGTTCAGCCTGGATAAATTATATTTTTGGATTAGAGCACAATACAGTAGGTTGAATATAAACTATAACACATGTCTGATTCTGTCAGTTACCTATCTTCTGTTTGTGTGTGTGTGTGTATTGTCTGATGCTTTATCCCTTCTTTGGTTTGCAGTGGACATTAACAGAAAATGTAGCTAACAGTTCCAGTTTGAATACAGTCAGTTATGCAACCTTACACTTGTACAAACATTACCGATAGTCAGGTTGATGTTTGATAGCCAGATCTACCCTGGCCGCTGCGTGGAAGCACTGTGACTCATTCAGTTATTCAGCTGTGTCCAAATATGTAGTCATCAGAGGTTTTTGTCTTTAATTTTTAGTGGTTGCATATATGTTCAATTTTTCTGTATTTTTCATTACAGTAGCCCTATATTGTAAGTTAGGGATACAGTAAAACTATCACAAGACCTCAATAATTAGTAGTATAATGGGGAACATTCTAAACATTGTTTTTGTGCAATACTTCGTGAGAGCTTTAATTAGTTATGAATTATTATGTTAATGTTAGGATACCAACAAGAGTGGAATTTTAATGAGGAATTGCAGTCTTATTGATCTATCTTCTGGTCACAGATGATAGCAGATGTAATCCGTACATGTTTGGGTCCACGTTCCATGCTGAAGATGTTGATGGACCCCATGGGCGGCATTGTTATGACCAACGACGGCAATGCCATACTTCGGGAGATCACTGTACAGCACCCCGCAGCCAAACACCTCATTGAGATTGCCCGCACACAGGATGAGGAGGTGAGAATGACGGGAGGAAGGGAGTTTAAAGGTGAGAGAATGGTGATGATGGAAGGAAAGGTACTAATGGAGGAAAATTGATTGGGATGAATAATTGGAAAGGGAAGGAAACTGAAGAATGGAACAGGATTAACAGAAATAATAGTGGGAGAGAAAAGAAATAACAGAAGTTAATATAGAAAAATTTGTATTGGGAGAAACAGCATTGAAGAGGATGGTGAAACATTATACTAGTTTTAGAGGTAAGTTATGGTGGAGGTAGAGGGGAAAAAATATTTGTTCCAACTGCATTGATTATGAGATGGATATAATGAGGACTGTTTGCAATACTGATATAGAAAATTAAAGTGACTTGGTGAGTGTTTGGAACTGAGGTATTAATTGGGTGATGTAAGAGGAAGAGGCTAGTTACATTGGATCTGAGAGCAGAACAGTTTACAGTGATGTGTTTAAAATAAAAGACGGGTGTCCGCATATGCTGTCCGAGGATACCGTGGCCACAAAGATGGGTGTCTGCATAATTGGTCATGCCCCCCCACCACCACACCCACCACCATCCCCCTACCCTCCTCACCCTCATCATCCCCCCCATCATTCCCTCCCCCACTACCACTCCTTCTGCCCCTCCACCCCAACCCCCTTACTATCTCCCCTCCACCCCAACCCCCTTACTATCACCCCTCCACCCCAACCCCCTTACTATCACCCCTCCACCCCAACCCCCTTACTATCCCCTCTCCACCCCAACCCCCTTACTATCCCCCCTCCACCCCAACCCCCTTACTATCCCCCCTCCACCCCAACCCCCTTACTACCCCCCCTCCATCTCCACCCCCCAACACCCCACCACCACCCCTCAACCCCCTCCACCTCCCCCACCATATCTATCTGTCTGTCTATCTATTGCCAGATGCCATAATCCCATAAGGGGTGGCCATTTGACTCTTAGTTACTGTATTTGTTTTACAGGGAGGGGTACTAACCCGCCACCAACCCACTTGTTAACTTGTAGGGAGCACATATGGTTTGGTTATATGTTTACCACCCAGCATTGTAAATGGTTTCTTGGCTTACAGGAAACCATTTGGCTTTTCACTCAATGTAAAGCCACCTGTAAAGGAAAGAAAAGCAATAAGAAGTAACAGGAATGATGGGAGAAATAGGAAAAGAGGAGGGCAAGCACAGAAATAAAAAGATGAAGGCTAAGGAAGAAGTAGGCAGCACTACATAAAGTGAGTGGATGATGGTTGCCACCACTATATCACACTCGCCAATTATGCTCATCCTGAGTGTATGTCGCACCATTCTGATGTCTGTCTTTTAGGGGTTAAAGAATGCATGTGGATAGTGCAAAAAAAAAAAAAAAAGTCTGCAAAAGTACTTTTTAAGTATTACAGTAGTGTTGGAAGAGGACAACATGATATGGTGTGGAAGAAGAGTAATACAGTGTATTGGAGAAATAGAGAGAAGAAGAAGAGGAAACTAAGAGAATCATGTATGGACATGTACAATACCATAACTTGGAGATAGTTCTTTCATGGTCATCCCATAGAAGGGTTCCTTGGAGAGAGCACGGCATCAGTAATGATGATGATGAGAAAGGATGAAGAGGGACTGAGAGACCAAGAGAGGTTTATGAAAATAGAGCATTATGGAGACTTCTGGTAGGGTATTAGTGAAATTAATAGATATTTCCAAGACTGACATAAGAATGTGGCTGCAGGTTGGTGATGGGACAACTAGTGTGGTGATTCTGGCTGGTGAACTACTGGCTGTGGCGGAGCAGTTCCTTGAGGCCAAAATGCATCCAGTTATCCTCATCCAGGCATACAGGATGGCACTTGATGATGCTCTTGTCATACTCAAAGACCAACTCAGGTGAGAGGTGGTAGCTTGGCTGAGGGTAAGGGCAAGTTGGGTGGTTATAGCAAAACAGTGGTATGGTAGTAAATGATACAGTAGATGACACAAATGTGTTTGCTTTTTATTTGTAAGCTGTAGTTTTGCTACTAGCCCTCTCTAAATAGTGTGCTGTTCTTCATACATGACAGCATTTTTTTTTTTTTTTTTCCACCACAACTTTTCACTTCACACATATTGTAATTCAATTTTCAGTTACAAAATATACTACTGTACAAGAGTAAAGGCAAGTGAAGTGAGTGCAAAAATTATCATGGCAGAAGTCTCGTGAGTGTTGTAGGAAGGGTAGCCTACATATAGGAAATATCAGAAGTATGGGATATTAATTACCTGGTGGATGATGAACCTGGTGGCTGTAAGGGTGGTAGAGGATGTGTTGATTCAAGTATTTGCAGTGGGGCAGATAGTGGAGAAGGCTTAAGAATAGAACTACAAGGTATTTATGGCATTTATGGGTCTAGAAAATGCATACAGCAAGGTAAACAGAGAAGGATTGTGGAAGGTTTTGTGTCTGTATGATGTAGATGGTAAACTGTTGAGTGCCATTTAGAGATTTTATGAAGACAGTGAAACCATTTAGAGCTTTTATGAAGGATTTGAAGCATGTTTTGGGTACATGGGCAACTGAGTTAATACTGTAGTTCAGTATCAGTGCTGCATAGGACTAGGGCATGATATGTCTCCATGGTTGTTCAGTACTGTATATAAATGTGGATTGTGTTATAAGAGAGGTAAAAACACGAGTAATGAGAGAGGATTGATGTTGGTAATGAATACAGTACGACCACATTGTACGACGTCCCGTTATGTGATAAATTGCTACAACGATAATTAAAAAGTTATACCCTGTCACGGTACAACATTTAAAAACTAATCGCAATTTCACTACAGTGATACAATATTTTTGACAGTTGCCTCCGAGAGTCTCATGTGGACACGGTGACACAAGCCAAAATGGCTGCTCAGTGTTTACATTTGCTGTGATTGTTACCTTTCATTCCAGTTTGTGCATGAAAGACCACTGAAACACCATTGTTATCGTCAGATAACAAGGCAAGTGCTTAACGAATAGTGCAATATGCAATATTAAGTGAAATAATAGTTTTTGTGTGTGAAATACTGAAACTTGTGACATGGAAATCGTGTCAACCTTAAATAACCATCATCCCTTTTGGGGGCCTCTACTCTTGCGTGAAAGGCCACTGAAACACTTGTTATTGCCAGATAACTGTAGGCTTACCAAATAATGCAATGTGCAGTATCAAGTGAAGTGATACATTTTGTGCGTGAAATACTGGAACTTGTGACTTGGAAATCGAGTCAACCTTATGTAACCATTGTCCCTATTTTAAGCTTCTACACAGCTGACTTAGCCAAGATGCCTGCCCAGTGTTTACACTGGCAATAGTCATTGCCTTTTGTTTTGTGCATGAAAGGCCACTGAAACACTATTGTTATTGGCAGATAATAACGCCAGTACTTGACAAATAGTGCAGTATGTGATAATAAGTAAAGTTATACCATATCTTTTTTGTGAAGTGGTCATTCAGGCCCTCCAACTTGGCAACTCATACCTGCATTGGACAAACATCAGGTGGGTGGCAGAGGTTTTTAGGCCATTTTAGGCTTCGTGGTCGAGGTCACCCTCCCTAACCCCATCGAACCAATGTTATGTCGACCTCCTTATGTGATAATTCGCCGTGCAATAGGTCTTGACTTGATTCAACCCTGTCGCATAATGAGGCTGCACTGTAGTGAATGATTGAATATCTTAAATATATTATATGCAGATGGTGTGTGCTGTATGCAAATAGCAGACAAGAGCCTGGTAGGTGGTGCAGGGTTTTTAGATTTTTTTGAGTGCCATACCTCAAAAGTTAATGTTGGTAAGAGTAAAGTGATGGTTGTTGAGAGAGAAGGTGATCCCCAGTGTGATGTTTTGTGAATGGAGAGAGGAGGAAATTGGTGAGAGAGTTTAAGTGTGGTATCTGGGTACAGTGATAGAAAAGAGAGGTAGAGGTGTAAAAGAAGGGAAAAGTAGAGTGGTACAGGGAAAGCAAGTGGCTAATGCTGTAATAAAGGCCTTTTTAAGAAACAGGGCTCTGATTATGTCATGTGCTAGAGGCTTGCATGAAGGATTTTTAGTGTCAACTTTAACTTAAGGATGTGAGACCATGGTTGGCATCAAAATGAAACATCAAGGGTAGTGGAGATGGGGCTGTTGAAGAATGTGTGTGAAGTGCCGAGAGTGAAGAGGATAAAGAATAATTTAATATATAGAAGTTGCAAAGTAAGGAAGTCCGGACACCATAGTTGAGAGTGTGCTTAGATGGCATAGGCATGTGGAGAGAATTGGGGTGAGTAGAGTGATGAAAAGGATACATCAGTGAATATGAAGGTGGGAGATGTGGTAGGCCTAGAAGAAGGTGGATAGATATGGCAAGTGAGTGTGAGAGAGAGAGAGAGAGAACAAGGTACAGTATAAGAGCCAGTGAGGCATGGGAAATGACAAGCGATCAAGTTGACTAGATAAAGTTTATGAGAAGTGTTTGACCAGGGGTTAGCACCCCTTTTTAACCTGACAGCTGTTGGATTGACTCTTGTCAGGTTGGTGAATGTACAGCTATGTGCAGAATGTTTTTGGATATGTTAGGTGGAGCCAGGATTTTGAGGGCTTGAATGGGAATGTGGTTCTTTCGGTTGGGCAAACTTTCGTTAGTATCTCATTCCGTCAAGCTTTTGTCTGGCTCTAAGGAGGTCTAGATGATGATGATGATGATGATGATGATGGTAATGATCAGTCAGTCATTAATGATGCGTATTTTTTCTTAAAATTTTGTAGTTTCTTTCAGCGCTTATTTCCAGGGTGATAATAAACTTGTGTTTACTTTTCCCAATAAGAAAGACAGGTGTAATTATATCGTAGAAAGGAAGAGGTGGAAAGACTGAGGAAAGGTATTAAGCAGTATGCACGGATTGGTAGGATGAGGTGGAAAGACTGAGGAAAGGTATTAAGCAGTATGCACGGATTGGTAGGATGAGGTGGAATGAATCATTAATAGTGTACTGAAATTCCCAATTTGTGATGATCACCTAATAGAACAGTTATGAGCATTAGTTGTGGTTAACCACCACCATATACAGGGCACATTCAGCAACAAGTTAGAGAAGCCAAAGTCACTTTCATCGTTGGGTTCATGAATGACCGTCTGAAATTAGGAGCCAGTCTGCCTCAAGAACGCAGCTGTGCCCCGCCACCTCCTCACTCCCAGCAACAAACTCGCTGACCTTATCAATGAAGCAGACCTTTAATTCAAGTGGATAATGACCACCTCTTATATACTGTAATTGAGAAAAAGCCTTCAAAATCAAGATGATGAAAGTTATAATATTTGATAAGCCTCACCATCCACTCACTCAGTGTAGTTCTGCTCTCGGGTGTCTGCCCTTTCCTCTCCTCCATTCTTCTCTTCTTTCATCCTCTTCTGTCTTTCTTCATTCTTTCCTTGTCCTTCTGTCAACAGGTGACTTTACGCTCCCTCTTCTGTCTTTCCTTCTTTCTTTCCTCTTCCTTCTGCCTGTGGGTGACTCTACACTGAGTGACAAGCCAAATGGTTTCCTGTACATCAGGAAACCATACAGGAAACCATTTACTACGTTGGGTGGTAACCATATAACCAAATTTGACACCTGGTAGTTTAGTAGGTTGTTATGGCACTCCAATCAGATTGAGCCAGTGAAGGTTCATATCCAAGGGGTGGTTGGGGTTTATTGCTTACATATTGCCATTCAGGGATGAGTGAGGCTGGTCAGTCTCATCATAAATGTCAGGACCAACTTGCCTAGCCCCGGGATTCTATGCTCCTCATGGGGCGACATAGGCTTGGATGATGGATGGATGGATATTACTCTACATCATCTCATTCCTTTAGCAAACCTGGACCTGGACAGCAGAACTTTGATGGAGATGATCAAGAGCTTTATCAGCATAGTATCTGATTTAATCTCTTATATGTTGATATCTGCATTCTTGTTGCATCCAGATGATATTTAGCACAACGAGAAGCATATGTTTTCTTAAGAAGTACTTCATTTCACTATGAAAGTTCTCTCTGTTAAGTTTAGTATCATCGTGTAAAATTATAAAGTAAAATTAAAAGATGCCATTATGCTGAAGATGTAAACTCGGTCTCACCTTCTTCACCTACTTCCCCATAGCAAGCCCATCTAGTTAAAACAGTGAGGCTTACTTGCTGGACATAATCAAGAGCCACATCAGCACAAGATTTGAAGTTGCTAATCCTTTCAGTGTATTGTTATCTTTCTTATAGTAGTATTCATGCTGCTTCCAGATGATTATTCACCTAATAAGAGGCCAGTTTGTCATGAATATGTTAATTTATTCACTGTGAAGGCTTAGTAATCCCTCTGGTGGTAGAAAACATAAGACATCATACAGAGTTTATCATCATCATTGTTATACATATCCCTTTGTAAAGGCAGGGTAGGATAGGATTCAGTAGTAATGTTAGAGGATGCAGAAAGATGGGAGAACTACCAACAGCATGCCCGTCATTGATGTCTTTTCATAAGTGAGCTGCAGTAGCCATTTCACTTAACCTCACTTCCTTCCCCTTAGCAAGCCGATTGACCTAAACAACGAAGCACAAATGGTTGAGGTAATCAAGAGCTGCATCGGCACAAAGTTCCTGGGCCAGTATGGGGACTTGGCCTGCTCCATCGCTCTACGCGCCGTCAAAACAATTACAACAGAGCAGGATGGACGCAGAGAGATTGATGTTAAGAAATGGGCTAGGATTGAGAAGGTGAGAGACTGGAGAGGGATTCACACTTACAATCATTTCCTTTATGTAACTTTAATTGACTCTGTGTGGTAGGTAATATGAAACACTTATGTGCAGAAGATTATACCTGTAAGGTGGAGTCAGGATTTAGGGGGCTCAAATGGTGAGGTACTGAGTGTGGAACCCATATTAGGCATTC
>JAGKTI010002150.1:51729-71139 GCA_018397915.1 Birgus latro
GACATGAAAATCAATGGCATTCACCTTTTTCACAGCTGGTGCACTTCAATACTAGTGGTAACCATGCATGAAAAAATAAATTGAAAGCAGAAAATTATAATTTACATTTATGGGAATTTTTTACCGCTTTACAGCATGCTGAAAACAGGTTAGACATGAAAATCATTATGGTAATCATCTTTCACACAGTCTATGCATGAGATTAATGATATGGGAAGAACAAAACAAGGAATTTTGATGAAGTTAGGGTACTTACGAGAATGATGCTGCCGTCCTGATGTATAACCCGCTCCGTCCTCCCAGACTCTGACAGTATGAAGGTGCACCTGAGGCACCTGCAGGAATTCATAGAATCATTGGTACTTCTGCTTCACTTTACACTCACCAGCACTTCTCACCAGCACTTCCCACAATGTTTCCTTGCCAGTTAATAACAAAATCTAGCATCACATCACTTCAGTGCACTTTACATCACTTAACATAACTGTAAATTCCCGTGTGGTCTAGTGACGAGTCCTGGAGAATGTAGTCACTGTCAGAGTCTGAGATTAGCTGACGGAGGCGGCCTAGGGGCTCCTTGGTGGGACGTGGTGATATGCTATCCACTGCAGAGGACTCTGAAGACAGCCGCAAACTCACATCCAGTGGTGACTCCGCCGTGCCTGATGTGCTGGGCTGTGGCTCAGAGCTAGAAGGCCTGTCTTGGTGAGGCAATGGTGTGGAGCGAGGGTTGAGCACGGCGGGGTTGACGGGCCTGAAAAAACTGTCAATGGTTGATTGACGCAAGCAACAACGATTCTGACGATTAATGATGCACTGCCTGAAAGCTCGCACTTCATCCACAAGTCTCAAGGGCCCCATCTCCCTGTCGCAGTCTGGGTGTTTTAGGTAGTCAAGGACGAACTCCACATGTTACTGGAGTGCACTCAGCTTGGGGATGACTGGAGTAGTGACGAGCCGTGAGGAGTCCGCATCATCGTCGCTGTCCTCGTTGGAATCTTCCTTCTGGGTACTCGTACCGGCAACAGAAGATGCGATCTTAATATCAGACATGATTTGATACCTAGGATCGCCCTCATCGTCATCCAACCACTCACGCACTTCATCGACATCCACATTGTCTCCACTCGCACGAAGCCTTGCATGGAAGTCATCCACCTCAAAACCTAGAAAATCATGCACCACGTCACTTCCATGAAGCAGACGAGACCAACCATTTTCTAGAGTCTTGACAGAGACTTCCTTCCATGCACTGGGCCAGTTGTAGATAGCAGACTTGAGGTTGCAGCGGCAAAGGTTTTCGACAGTTTGATGTCCTCGCATGCCTCGTCCTTCCCTGCGATCGTCCTCATCCTCGTAGACAACCAACACCTCGTCCAAAAACCTCCGTCGGTAAAGCCTCTTCGCTGCCACAATCACTTCCTGGTCCATTGGTTGGATGAGAGCAGTCGTATTAGCTGGCCAAAACAGACACCTAATGCGACCCTTTTCAGCCACCAACTCCTTCTCAGACGGATGCGCATGTGCATTGTCTAGAATCAGGAGGGCCTCTACCTGGCTGCATGGGATTTTCAGTGTCTCCATCTGATACTGAATGACCTACTTAACAAAGTGTTGGCGAAACCAATCTCTGAAGATCTTGGTTGTGAACTAAGCCTTCAGAGAATTATATCACATGACAGGAAGGACATCCATTAACCCACGAAGGCACTGAGGCTGCTTTTGCACATCCAACAATAACGGGCTTGAGCCGGTACATGCCGTTAGCATGGCACAGCACAAAGCAGACACCCATTCCTTGGAGATCTTGCTGCCAGGTATATGCTTCTCCGTCTCCCCAGCGAGAGTGTTTGGGGGCACTGAACAATAGAATAGGCCAGTTTCGTCAGCGTTGTAGACTTGACCGAGAGTGAGGCCCTCCCTGTCTATCAAACCCTTCACCTTCTGCTGAAACTCTTCTATTCCCTCGTCGTTGGCATCCACAGTTTCACCATGGGCCTTATGATTGGTAAGTCCGTGCCATAACTTGAACGCGAAGAGCCAACCTTCAGATGCCTTGAAGTCTGGGGTGTCGTGAAGCCTTGCAAACTTCTCAGCTGCAGCTTTCAGCTCCGTTCCACGTACCAACACACCAGCAGCACATTGTTCTCGATACCAGATGAGCGTGGAACGGTCAATGTCTGCATACTTAGGAATAAACATCATCTTCCTCTCCACGTTTCATCTGGTTTTCGAAGCGAAATCAGCCGTGTACTGGTGTAGTTTGTCTCGGGACCTCTTGATATCAAAGTAGAGCGAGGGAGGTTGAATTCACAAAGGATCCGTGATGTCGGCCACCCAGCGTCCACCTTCTCCAGTATCTCCCGCTTCTTCTCCAGAATCAAAACCACTTTCTTCCTCTTCTCAAGCGGCAGGGCCATCATCACACACACACGATGAAGAAGGTGCAGAGCAGCAGCAAGCCCTGCAGGAGGTAGGGAATCACCACAAAAACAAGCACTTCAGGAGCCATGTTGAGGGCAAGTTCACGAACCGGCAGCTGAGTGGGAAATAAGACCAGAGAGAGGCGGGAGGCGTGAAAACACAGCTGGTCAGCGCGCGCGGGAAATTCAAATTGACGCGGTAAACAAAAAAATCAGATTTTTTCCAGATTTTTTCGAATTTTTGGGCATTTGGGGGTTCAGTCATCAGCCTACGATGTCCGGACAGTGATGTAACTGGATAGTGGTCGTCCGGATAGTAGAGTGATTTCTGTTCACATATATATATATATATATATATATATATATATATATATATATGTATATATAGTGTATATATAGTAAAACCTCACTAGAACAGACTAATTGGGGCCAAAGTCATTTTGAAAAACGCGATATTCCGAAAAAAGCGACATAGAGATTTCCCCCTGCTAAGATATTTTCATACATGAAAAGAGTCATGGCCACAGTCCTACTTCATTCCACCATTTCCCTCTAAATCGGGGCATTAACCCATTTGCCTCTTAACTTTTCTCAGAGGCCACTATAAATAATTTATTGTATAACACAGTACAGTTTTTGTAAGGTTTATACTCGATAAAGGCCATTGTAACACTCACAGGAAGATATTTTTCTTACATGAAGTGTCATAGCCATCATCTTGCATCACTCCACCAGTTTCTTCTATTCCTTTTGATCCTTAACTTTTCTAAAATTCCACTAAAAATAATTTGTTGCATTACACAGTATAGTTTTAGCTAGGTTTAGACTCGATAATGGCCATATATAACACACGAAATAAGATATGTTTGCTTATTAAAAGCATCATGACCACAATCCTGCTTCACCTCCACCAGTTCATTTGGACTTGTGGTAATATCTCATTTGCCTCTTTTTTTTTTCTCTCTCTCAAATTCCACTATAAATAATTTATTGCATGACATAGTAAAATTTAAGCAAGGCTTGGGCACAATAAAACTCATAATAAAAAAAATAAAAAAAAGTTTTCTTACGGAACCATTCAGTCTCGCTTGGCTCACTCTGCCCCCCATCTTGCCTGGTGTTATCATTCGGCACCTAATCAAGGATTCTTCAGAGCAAATCCTTCAGAATCATTTCCCATTATCTTCAGGGTCATCATCAAGGAACAGTGAATCATTGTCCCAATTGTTTTCACTGACAAGAGCTGAATTGTGGATGGGAATTGGAGCTGTAGCCCGTACCGTGTGTGTATAATTTTTAGCATTTTTCAGATACTATACTGTACACATTATACACCTTAATTTTTACAATCTTACAAATACAATCACTCTCTCTGTATATTTCACTTATCACTCGTCACCGTCGAGCAGTATATCAAGGGACTTAGGGAAAATGACGTTGGGGGGAAATGATATGGAGGAAAAATAGTTACATCGTCAGCTTACCACAAACCGCTCGCCGTGTGATTAAAGTTGATGTCTTAATATTAATGCAGACCCCATTTCTAATTTTTTAGCATTTAGATAGTACATTATGGGTATAACTTACTTATAAACACTTCAAATACTGTACTGTATGTACCGTGTGGTGCCGTGTGGTGTATTTAATTTTAAGCATTTTTCAAATACTGTACTGTACTTTTTCTACACCTTAATTTTTACAGTCTTACAAACAAATACGATCACTCTGTCTGTATATTTCACTTATCGCTTGTCACCATCGAGCAGTATATCAGGGACTTAGGAAAAATGACGTTGGGGGGAAATGATGTGGAGGAAAAATAGTTGCACCGCTGGCTCACTGCGAACCGAAGCAGGAGCACACACACCGCTCACTGTGTGATTAAAGTTGATGTCTTAGTATTAATGCAGACCCCTTTTCTAATTTTTTACCATTTAGAAAGAACATTATGGGTATAACTTAATTATAAACACTTAAAATACTGTACTGTATGTACACTTAGAACAATAGCTACGCTGCCAGCTCACCACCAACCAATGCACGAACACACCAACTGCACCGACAATATGGCCACCCCCCTGTGAGGTTATGCAGTCCGGACCGCTTCTAGCTTTTTCGGAGTTTTTCTGATATATAAGAAATAATTCCGGTCGGCTCCCTGACTCCGAAAAAAGCGACTTCCGGTGCACTGAAGTCCGTTGTAGTGAGGTCATACTGTATATATATATATTTATGTTTATATATACAGTAAGACCTCACTATAACGGACTAATTGGGGCTCAGGCCAGTCCGAAATATGCGATTTTCCGATAAAAGCGACATCCGGACTTGTATCTATCTATCTATTGCCAGACACCAAAATCCCGCAAGGGGTGGCCATTTGACTTTGAGTTATTTGTTTTACAGGGAGGGGCACTAACCCTCCACCAACCCACTTGTTGACACGTAGGGAGCACGTATGGTTTGGTTATATGGTTACCACCCAGCATTGTAAATGGTTTCTTGGCTTACAGGAAACAATTTGGCTTGTCACTCAATGTAAAGCCACCTGTAAAAGAAAGAAAAGCAATAAGAAGTGACAGGAAAGATAGGAAAAATAGGAAGAGAGGAGGGCAGGCACAGAAAAAGAATGATAAAGGCTAAGGAAGAAGTAGGCAGCACTACATCAAGTGAGTGGATGATGGTCGCCACCACCTACTTACCCCTGCTAATCCGGACTTTTTCCGATATACAGTATCAGACATTAGTCCGGATTGCATCAGTGGTTTTCACCACCATTGCAGTATTGTACTGTGTTATACCTTCACTACATTAATCAAATGGTATAATAATACTGTACTGTGCACTGAAAAACATGTCTTTTACTTGTCTTATTGTGGTGAACATAGCTGAAGTTGTCAGGCAGTCCGGACTGCTTTCTGGTTATATCGGACTTTTTCCGATATATATAGGAGTTTAGTCCGGTAGCTCCTCGAGTCCGATAAAAGCGAATTCCGGTCTACTGAAGTCCGTTATATCGAGGTTTTACTGTATATATATATATATATTTATACATATATATCTATATATACAGTAAGTCCTCATTTTTCGCTGTTTTGATGTTCTGCCAAAACGTCGCGAAACGTGAAACGTCGAAGCGTGAAGTTAGGAATCAATGGGAAAAATAGATGAGCGTTCCAGTGGGACAGCTACCTACCCTATCAAAGTATTATAACACCAAACAGGTCCTACCCAAAATTAAATGTGGAGTGTTTACTAGTCGCTTATACTGCATAACACAATAAACATGTACCTGAAATGACATTAGAACTGTTCTCAGTCATATTATTTTAACTTTTGACTCAGAAAGTCAGGGATTGTATTAATAAGCCACTTTTATTTCATTATGTAACTTTATTATAGTCTTTATTTTCAGCAGTTTTTTCTTAGGCATTTTGAGAGGAATGGTTATTTATTCTCAAACAGTAGGAACTGAGGATCAGATGGTGGCTTTAGTCTTTGTTTTCAGCAGTTTTTTCCTAGTCATTTTGAGAGGAATGGTTATTTATTATTCCCAAACAGCAGGAACTGAGGACCAGATGATGGCTTTTCATCATCATTGTTTCTTTCATTATAGCAGGACAGTAGTAGGTGGATTCGACGGCGAGTTGTCCCAAAACCGTGGACTCAGCTGAGAAGCACGCGAAAAATTGTTTACCAGAGAGGGGTTAGTTCATTTCCTCGCTGCAAGTGAGTGCGACACTGTGCACCGCACCCATTTTTAATTTTTTGTATTTTCTTGCCTATCGTTTTTTGTATCATTGAGACACTTTCATATTGTGGAATTTGTCGTATATTCATCGCTTTCTTAACATCAAAAATTCGTACTTCAGGTTTTCGTTTATCAAGGGCTTACTCTATATATATACTTCTGTTCTCACTCATATTATTTTAACTTTTGACTCAGAAAGTTAGAGATTGTATTAATAAGCCACTTTTATTTCATTATGTAACTTTATCATAGTCTTTGTTTTCAGTAGTTTTTTCCTAGGCATTTTGAGAGGAATGGTTATTTATTCTCAGACAGTATGAGGATCAGATGGTGGCTTTAGTCTTTGTTTTCAGCAGTTTTTTCCTAGTCATTTTGAGAGGAATAGTTATTTATTATTCCCAAACAGTAAGAACTGAGGACCGGATGGTGGCTTTTCATCATCATTATTTCTTTCATTATAGCAGGACAGTAGGAGGTGGATGGCTACCATCAACTCTGGGAGGTACTACCACAAGGGTAAATTGTGGCTACAAACTTGGTAACTAGCCAGCAGTTTTCACCTGTAGACAATAAACTCAACCATTTGTAAAGTGTCAGAGGCCAAGCTAAAACTTGCACAATATTGCAAATCTTATTATATGTCATAGATTTCTTTTTGCACAGCAGCTTCCATCAACTGTTGGGAAGTAATTTGCTGATGTTGGCATTTGGTTTAGCCTCCAGTCCATAAAAATCATCAGCTGTACAAT
The DNA here is from genome assembly GCA_018397915.1 of Birgus latro. Taxonomy (NCBI): domain Eukaryota; kingdom Metazoa; phylum Arthropoda; class Malacostraca; order Decapoda; family Coenobitidae; genus Birgus; species Birgus latro. The sequence goes on from JAGKTI010002150.1 coordinate 58,653, forward strand.
GGCCAGCCTCAGTAACAGGATTCCTTAAGAGGAAGCTTGTCATTATTTTGCAGGCTTGTTTATATATTTGTATGAACAGAAAGTGAAGACAGAATCATCAGAGTGATGGCTGTGTATTATCACCATTAATATTCCCATAATCAGGAATGGAGATAGAGTAATGGGTGGAGAGGTTCATGCCTGAGGGTGGTGTAAGTTTGTGGGAGAGCAACCTGATGGTGGAGGAGAGGGTAACACAGAGGCAACTTTTGGGGGGCACTCCCTCAGGGAATAATGTATACACCATTAGATAAATTGGGGGAGGTGGTGGCTCGATCGGTAGAGAGGTGGCTTGCAGTCCCGACAGACCCAGATTCGATTCCTCACTGGGGCAGGGAACAGTTTAAGGATTCGAATCTCATTAAATCAGGCTTTACTGATCTACCAGAAGACCCGCCGACATGTCGTAAAAGTACCCCCACTAATACCAATACACCAGTCCTGTATGTGACAGCCCTAGCATGTATTCAATATGGACGGCGGGTGTTAGCGCCGAAGTGGTGACATGTAGAGGTGTTGGTATGTAGGAGGACTGCTGGGCCTTGATAGCAGGCTGTGAAGCTTATGCCCAGAGTCGTACACATTTAAAAAAAAAAAATAATGCCTGTTATTGTTTGTACAGATGCTGGAGATGGAGGAGGAATACATCAAGAACCAGTGCTCAGACCTGATCGCATTACGACCAGACATCATCATCACAGAGAAGGGAGTGTCTGACCTGGCCCAGCACTACCTTGTCAAGGCTGGCATCACCTGCATCAGGAGGGTTAAGAAGTCCGACAACAACAGAATTGCCCGGGCCTGTGGTGCTACCATTGCCAACAGGACCGAGGAGTTGAAAGAGGAAGATGTGGGCACTGGAGCCGGTTTGTTTGAGATAAAGAAGGTAAAAAGAAACATTGTCTATAATCTACAGGTGGTCTAGTGTTAAGAATCTCCCATATATAATAACAGCCAAAACTGAAGGCCCGAGAGGTCTAAGAATTTGAAAAAGGAGGATGTGGGCATAGAAGCTGGCTTGTTCAAGTTGAAGGTGGGTATAGTTAGTTTGTTTTCATCTGACAGAATTGAGCCACTCCTGCCAATCCAGTACCAAGTCTGTTTGCATGGAATTTGATGAGCTTAGTTATGAGGTGGGAACGGTCTGGTTACTCTCTTGCTCCCTCTTTTACTCTCAAGTTAGTGTAAAATTGCCCTATCTATCATAAGTGTCAAGTTGTAACAATAGTTTATCACTAACATAAAATGCTAGTTACAAAGAAGTACTATGGAAAAGATGTAAAGCCATAGTACAGTCTTTGCCTCTTGAGTTGTGTGAGATGATCTACAAAAATTTGGGCTAAGCTAAGCTGAAAGAACTATACGGTAGAAGCATTGCTGATAGTTTGTCTGATGGTCTGGTGTTAGAATGCCTAAGTTGGAATAACAGCCATGCATAGGTTGGGTTCCCAAGAGGTGACTGTAGGTTATTCAGTCATGTATTGCCATGATGGGGAGTCAGACTGTTCGACTACCCTTAAATGTACTGGACTGTGGTAGCTTATCATTAGCATCGTGACACCTTGAAAGGGTAAGTTTGTAGGAGGAAAATGAGATTTACTGGTGGCATTACATCATACTTTTATTTATTGATTTATTTATTTATTTATTCTTTGGTCAGTCCTATCTCATTCCACCATTGATAGTTCTCCATTGATGCCTTCAGTATCTTCATTTCTTGATCCTACCTCAACCTGATTGAGAAGGTTGGAAGTTCCTTCCATCCTCTTCTGTCTTGCTTTCCTTCATTGTTTCCTCGTCCATCTGCCTATGCGTGATTTTGCACTTCCTCTTCTGGCTTTCTTTCCTTCATTCTTTCCTCTTCCTTCAGCCTATGGGTGACTCTACACTGAGTGACAACCCAAATGGTTTCTTGTACACCAGGAACCATTTACTACATTGGGTGGTAACCACATAACCAAATTTTGGCGCCTGGTGGTTTAATGGGTAATTACGGCACTCCACTTGGATTGAACTGTTGAAGGTTTATATCCAAGGGGTGGTTGGCGTTTATTGCTCACATAATGCCACTCGGGGATGAGTGAGGCTGGTCACTTTCATCTTAAATGTCAGAACCAACTTGCTTAGCCCCGGGCTCCTACACTCCTCATGGGGCAACGTAAGATTGGATGATGAATGAATGAATTCTCCCACTTTAACATCTCCAGTCATTTGATGTATTGCCAAGTTCATGTTTCCAAGCTGATAATTTTTTGTAGTTTATGGAAAACTTCAGAGTTTAGGAGGTAATGAATGCTGTGTCTAGCCCTCTGCATTTTAAAAACTTTGCCCTAAGGTTCATCTGGAGATAGCAAGAAAATCATTCATTGAATTGAAGTGGCTAAAGTTTCTCCCAGTCTGAATACTTTTTGTTCCTGTTTCTGGATCCTACGTCACCTCAGTTAAGAAGATTGGTTGGCAGGTTGTTGCTAGTTCATCCACTTTCTGTTCCCTTGTTTCTCCATCATGCCTGTCCACATAATACAGTCTCTCACTTCCTAAGCATTATGGTTATCATTTTGTTACCAGATTGGAGTTAAATACTTCATCACTGAGTTCAGTGCCTCTGAGGCTAAGTTCTCATCTGCCTCCTCTCTCACCATTTCACTTTTCCAGTGTTCTTTTCGCCACATACCATTCCTTCTCTTTCATGTCCATCTTAGTCAAGACTAACAATAATTCCCACATTATGCTGTTCTACACTTTCACCTCACTTAGTGTTCCTTTTCATACATGTCAGTCTGTTGCGAGATGATGGGAAAATATTTCACTGTACAGTCTTTCTCTTCAAAAACATAATGGTTACGGTTTTGTTACCAGATTGGAAACGAGTATTTCATGTTCTTCAGAGAATGCAGTGAATCCAAGGCTAATTTTTTCCTAGCTTGCTTCCCTTCATTTCAGTTATTATTTTTCTTCTCTTCCTCCTCTCACCATTGCACTCTTCCAATATTTTTTAGAATGCATTCTTCTTCTACTCTTTCACATGTAGTTAAGCTTGGGGCCCTTAGCAACACTAAGAACAGTTCTCTCACATTATACTCCTCCACACTTTAACTCCCTCTATGTCTCCCAAAAGTGGGATCATGAACTGCTGGAGAAGGGCAGTTCAACCCACTGTCCACCAGGTTTGTGTTTCAAATGAACCTGAGGGTACAGCTGCTGCTACTCTCCCCCAACATAACTATCTTTTTTTTTTTCCAAAGGGGAAAAATCTCTTGAGCCATGAAGGCTCACTAATACCTCTTTCTTAACGATTTATTAAGCATACTACACCTCGGTATTACTTAATCACATTTTTCTTCCTTTGTTTTCAAAAAGATGTAAGCTAATGTTGACATACCATATCACCAAATATAAAGATAGGGAAGAGGTGCTAAGGAACCTTCTTAACCAGTGAGAATAAGAACCGTATCATGGTTATTATTTTGTCACTAGATTGAAAGATGAACAATTAATGTTTATAGTGGAATGCAGTGTGTGGTAGGTGGGGGCACTCACCATCCACTCACTCGTTGTTATGCTGCTCTCAGGTGTATGCCCTTTCCTTTCCACCTTCTTTCTTTCTTTCCTTCTTCTTCTGTCTTTCTTTACTTCATTCTTTCATCATCCTTCACCTACGGGTGTCTTTACACTACCTCTTCTGTCTATGTTTCCTTCATTCTTTCCTCTTCCTTCTGCCTGTGGGTGACTCTACACTGAGTGACAAGCCAAATGGTTTCTTGTACACCAGGAAACCATTTACTACGCTGGGTGGTGACCATACAACAAAATTATGGCACCTGGTGGTTTAGTGGGTAATTACTGCACTCCAATCGGATTGAGCCGGTGAAGGTTTACATCCAAGGGATGATTGGGATTTTTTGCTCACGTAATGCCACTCAGGGACAAGTGAGGCTGATCACTCCCATCTTAAAATGTCAGGACCAACTTGCCTAGCCCCGGGCTCCTATGCTTCTCATGGGACAACATAGGATTGGATGATGGATGGCTGGAATGCAGTGACCCCAAGGCTATTTTTTCCCCATGTATTCTTCTTTTGGTTTTGGTTATTTTTCTCTTCCTTTTGTCATTATTGCACTGTTCCATTTTCTTAAATGCCCTTTAAAGTTACTCTCCTGTATCCACATCCAGTTAAACGAGGAGTACAACATCTCATACATTATGCCATTCCGCTCATCATAGTCATTCTTGTCTATCATCATCATGACCTTTTCTCCAACCTAAGGACATTAATGTTATATTGTTAAGTTGGAAACAAATACTTCATCACAGAATGCAGTTACCCCAAGACTATGGTTCTTTTCAGTTACCTTGCTTCTTTCTTTTATTAGCAGTTGAACTTTCCAGAACAGTTCGCACCACATACCCTGCCTGCTTTTTTTATTGCAGTTGAGTCTAGAGTCACAGCAGTAACATGAGCTAGCCATATGTTATATATGTATATTTTTTTTACTATTTCATACAGTATATGAGGTGTCATATGAGAGGTATAAGGAAAAGAGGAATAGGGTGAGAAGGGCTGTGCATAATGCTAAAGTGGCAGCAGATGAGAGGTGAGGTAGGCAGTTGACTGATAATTTTCAACAGAATAAGAAAATGTTTTGGAAGGAGGTGAAAAGGGTGCGAAAGGGTGAGTCTGGGAAGGAAGAGTGAGTAAAGCAGAGGATGGAAGGATGTTAATTGAGATGGATGCAGTAAGGAAGAGATGGGCAGAGTATTTTGAAAGATTGTTAAATGTAGAGGAGGAAAGGGAGGCTGAGATTGTGGCAGATGAAAGGGTGCAAGGAATAGATGTGTTGGGAGAGTTGAATGAATCTTTGATCACGATGGAAGAAGTGCAAGAGGCAGTAAAGCAGATGAAAACAAGGAAAGCTGCAGGTATGGATGGGTGTGCTGTGGAATGCCTGAAAGGTGGCGGAGTGACTATTGTTGACTGGTTAATAAGATTGTTGAATATGTGCTTTGTGCAAGGTATGGTGCCACTTGACTGGGCAAGTGCTTGTGTGGTCCCAGTGTATAAAGGTAAGGGTGATAAGCATGAATGTACTAGCTTTAGAGGTATAAGTCTGTTGAGTGTTGTAGGTAAGGTGTATGGTTGAGTGTTAATTAAGAGAGTTAGAGAGGGTACAGAGGGAGTGATTGGTGATGAGCAGTGTGGCTTTAGGAGAGGGAGGGGATGTGTGGATCAGGTGTTAGCTGTGAGACAGGTGTGTGAAAAGTATTTAGCGAAAGGTAAGGATGTGTTTTGGGCATTCATGGATTTAGAGAAAGCATATGATAGAATTGATAGGGAGGCTTTGTGGAATGTTTTAAGATTGTATGGGCTTGATGGCAGGTTACTAAAAGGAGTGAAAAGTTTTTATGTAAATAGTAGAGTGTGTGTAAGAGTGGGAAATGCTGTGAGTGATTGGTTTCCCGTGAGAGCGGGGCTGCGGCAGGGATGTGTGATGTCACCTTGGTTGTTTAATATTTATATGGATGGTGTTGTAAGGGAGGTGAATGCAAGAGTGTTAGGTGGAGGACTGAGTCTGGTGAATGGTGGTAGAGAGTGGAATCTGAAGCAGCTGCTGTTTGCGGATGATACTGCATTGGTGGCTGATTCAGAGGAGAGACAAACAGTTGGTAGAGGAGTTTGGAAGGGTGTGTGAAAGGACGAAACTGAATATAAATGAGAATAAGAGTAAAGTGATGAAGTGTATGAGGTTTGTAGATGGTAGGAGGATGAATGTAGTTTTGAATGGTGAGTTGCTTGAGGAGGTAGATTGTTTTAAGTATTTAGGGTCACATGTTGCTGTGGATGGAAGAATAGATGCAGAAGTGAAGTTTAGAATGAATGAAGTTGGAAAGGTACTGGGAGGAATGAAAAAAATGTTTAGATGTCATTCACTTAGAATGGATGTAAAGAGAAGGCTGTATGAAGGTATTGTGGTACAACTGCATTATATGGGACTGAAACATGGAATATGGGTGTAGCAGAGAGGAAAAGTTTGATTGTAATGGAGATGAGGTGTCTGAGGAGTATGCGTGGAGTGATGCGTATGGATCGAGTGAGAATTGATGAAGTGCGTAGGAGAACTGGAATTGTTCGGGAGATGGCTGATCGAGTTGAGCAGAGGGTGTTGCAATGGTTTGGGCATATGGAGAGAATGGATAATGAGTGATTGGCGAAAAAGATAACTAGATCTGATGTGAGAGATGTAAGGCTGAGAGGAAGACCATGAATAGGATGGATGGACAGTGTGAAGAGAGCGTTGGATGCGAGAGGGTTGTCTGTTGAGCAAGGAAGAGTGGCTGTGCGTGATAGAGATGAATGGAGGGAAATTGTGAATGAATAAATGATGACTCAGCCCTGAGGGGATATTCTCCCGCATTTTGTCTGATCAGCTGATCAGGTCTGGTGCGGGTAAGGGGATGGGTCCATTATGATGTGGCAGGGGTAAACCAGCTTTGCTGTTGGGTCCTGCTGCGGATGTCACTGACTGCACTGTGTGGTTGATCCTCGTGCGGTGAGGATCTGTCCCTTCTTCCCCATTGGGGCTAAGATGCAAATGAATGTGTATGAGTGGATGAGTAAATTGGTAGAGTGTTGACCTGTCTTGGCTGCCTCCCTTTTCTTGGGGGAAGCAGCCTAAGTATATAGGTAGATAGATAGATAATATTTTTTTGTCCATCATCCAGTCCAGTATAGTTCCTTCATAACGTTAGGAACTTGGGGCTAGGCTATTCAGTCCACACATTTAAGGTGAGTGACTAGTTGCTCACCCTCAAGCAGCATTGTGTGAGCAATGAGCTCCAACCACTTCACCAAATGAGACCACTATGTTCCACACCTGATGAGAACACTGTAGGTCACTAGATCACCTGGTGTCTAAAAATTGTCTGATGGCAAGTAGGCTAGTGCACCACATCAGTACACAGCATGAAGACCCACTTTCATTTCACTTTGTGCATAAGAGAATTATTATGAAAGGGAAGGGTGTCAAGTGCTAGAGGGGGTTACTAATTTTCTTTTTTAACTTATCATTATGTTACACAGACTTTAAGAGTATACAGGAAGTACAGATAACAGGAGGTCTGGTGACCCATGATGAGGTTATATTGTCAGATTTGAGACAAACACTTTATGTTTATAATACGTTCTTTCTCTTTCAAAGATTTATTGTTATATTTCAGTGGATCGGAAACTAATATTTCATGATCAAGAGAGAATGCAGTAACCCTGCAGCTTGTGCTCAGTTTGTTTCATTTTTACAGACTCCAGCAATCTTGCATCAGCCTTGATCACCTGACTTCAGTCCCTTGTCCCTGAGGTCACACTCTGTGACCTTGTCCCAGGTCTTTTTCAGTCTGCCTTTCTCAACCCTACCCCCATATCTCACTTTCTGCACCCAGTTATCATCTCCCATCCTTTCCACATGCCCAATCCATCTCAATCTACCTCTCCTTATCATAACACAATACACTCCAGTCCCATATTCACTCTTAACTCTTTCATTGTAAACCTAACTCCCCCAAGCATTGCATTCAAGGATGCACTGCACATCCATCTAATCAGTGTCATTTTTGTACATATGAGCATGCAAATATCCTCTCGTGCTACTAAACAGCATTACACTCCTAACACATGCCTTATACAAAGATCCTTTAGCACGGAGAGAGAGCCCTCTCAGTGTCTTGCTACAAAACAGCATTACACTCCTATCACATGCCACATACAAAGATCCCTTAGCACAGAGGAAGAGCTCTCTCAGTGTCAGGTTCTTCAAACCACTCCTCACTCCAGCCCCACCTCTAGCACGTAACATGCCTCCCAAGTAACAAAACTCTTCCACACACTCAAGAGACTCACCAGCACGATCAGTCCTGTCATGCCTGACAGTTTCCACATATTTTCTCTTACAGTAATTATCTATTCCTCATCTCACTGTTGCACTTTTTAAATTTCTGCTGCATAACATACCCTTCACCCACTTTCTCAGGCAGTTTACCAGTGACCATGACCATTCTCACATGATACTGTTCCAATCACTTTATGCCACATGAAGTCACTGTTCAAATATGTAGTTACTCAGTTACCAGATTAGAAACAAGTACTGTACTTTATGTTCTCTATACAGTCATTCTTTTCCATCACGTTATGCTTATCTGTCTCCAGATTGGAGACGAGTACTTCATGTTCATCACGGAATGCAGCGACCCAAAGGCATGCACCATTCTTCTGCGCGGTCCCAGCAAAGACATTCTGAATGAGGTGGAGCGTAACCTTCAGGATGCATTGGGTGTAGCGCGTAACCTGGCAATGGAGCCATACCTGGTGCCTGGTGGTGGGGCAGTAGAGATGGCTGTATCTCAGCTACTACAGGACAAGGCAAAATCAGTCACCGGTGTTAAGCAGTGGCCATACACTGCGTTAGCTACTGCACTGGAGGTGAGGGGATGAGAGTATGGGAGTTGGGGTTAGAGAGAGAAGGGCAGGAAATGTAAATCATGAGGACGGAAAAGAATACAGACAAAAAATAAGGAAAGACTCACAGAAGTAATGGAATGAAAATTTTCTTTATCCCTTACACCACCTGGACAGTGGTGTTGGGAAGGGATGGCTTCATGTGATGCCATCAATAAAACTGGGCACTGGACTGCTGCCCAGTTATACAAACATCCTTCAACTCTATGTCCCCCCAAAGGAGGATGGATAGCAGAAGTGGCAGCTTCAGCTTGCAGTACTCTTGTTGAGCCACAATATTGGAGGAGAGGGCAACAAGAGTGTGTGTGAGAGAGAGACTTGGTCATATGAGTCTGTGTAATATGTACTTGGAGTTCATTATTTATTGTGTCTGTTTAATATATTTGTTTAAAATTTAAGATATTACAGTTCAGACAAGACAGTTACTTTATAGTATTACTGTATATCCTGAGACAGACAAGGGACTTGCACTTGGTAGCATTGTGCACCCTGCGTGAAGCTTCTGCATCATCTACCCAGGAGCCAAACATCCCCATTTTCCCAGCAACTCAATGTGAGAAGGCTCCTGATCCGACCCTGGTTAGACGCTTTCTACCATGAGAGACTACCAGTTCCCTACATGGCTTATGTGCTGTACTGTACCTGTTGAGTGCCCCCTCAGAAGCAGTGCTTACCTTTAGTTGACAAGTTTGCCTGGCCAGAAAGACCAGGGTTCAGCAGCAATAACAACAACAACCCTATATCTGGGGGGGGGGGACTGCCTTTCTGTTTGTAAGGAATCAGCTGAATAGTTTTTCTTTTTTTTTTTAGGCTACTAATGGTTGTTTTCTGTGTTGTTTCCTTTTGTTTTTAATGCTACAGTAGATACATTTTTTACTAATCTAGATAGTTATATTTTCCAAGCAGTTATATCTCAAGAATAATAACACCCCAAATTCAGGATTGGTTGGTTTCAGGAGTAGAAGTTATAAAAAATGGGGCTTATAATAGATGTAAACATTCAAGCATTTTCCCAGTGGATTCCCCACATATTGGCACCATGAACCACCCATTATCCAATCCTGTAGTGTCCCATTAGGAGCACAGAAGCCTTTAAATTCATGTTAATTTACTCAGCTGTTCTTGGTACCCTTTTTTGAAGTTGGTAGTCAACAGAATGAAGTGCATCTTTCTAGAATTTAAGAAAAGAATGCAGGTAGAGAGGCTTGTGAGTTAGAACCAAGATTCCAGGGGCTTGAATGATGTGTGAATGTGGCTGGCATATATCACTGGGCTTCTTTGCTAGTTTTCCCATGCATGTTTCTTAGTGCTTCTTCCTGGACCCTCCCTCACCCCATATGTAAAGAGGAAGAAACTGTCAGGGTAGTGACCTTCATCCATCCAGCCATCATCCAATCCTGATTTAATTCATCAGGAATGCTGGGGCATATAAAGCCCTCCTAATATCACCTATTTTCCGCTCAAATGAACCCCTTCAATTTTTTTTTTTTCCTTCTCTCTCCTTCCTAACGCCCAGACAATTATGCTCAGCGTGAGAGATTTTTCAAACCTTACCTGTCAGATGTAGCCATAATTAACCCATCTGGCATAAGAAGTATGCACAAAGCTACATCAGATTGCCTACTCAGTGACCAGAAAAAGTAAAATGGACTTCATCCTAGAGATGGGTTTAACTTTAAATCTTTTCAGGTGATCCCACGCACCCTTGCCCAGAACTGTGGTGCCAACATCATCCGGCTGCTGACAGCACTCAGGGCCAAGCATGTGTCGGGCGGCTGGACATGGGGCGTGGATGGGGAGACTGGCCAGCTCACTGACATGAACCAACTCAAGATCTGGGAACCACTTGCAGTCAAACAGCAGGTTCTCAAGACTGCAGTGGAGGTTAGTGGTGATTGTGGGAAAGTTTGAAATTCATCCTTTCTTTGAAGGATCTTTTCTAACCAGAATAACATCATGTGGCATTTGCTGGAGTCCAGTGTAGAGTCCAGTTTAACTTTATTCAGTATGGCTCTCTGCACTTTGATAGGAATGTATTTTAATCCAACTTTTTTTTTTTTAATCTGGTTCACTCGATGTAGTGCTGCTCTCAGGTGTCTGCCCTTTCCTCTCCTCCATCCTTCTTTCCTTCAATCCTCTTCTGTCTTTCTTTCCTTCATTCTTTCCATGTCCTTCTGCCTATGGGTGACTTTACACTCCCTCTTCTGTCTTTCTTGCCTTCAGTCTTTCCTTGTCCTTCTGCCTGTGGGTGACTCTACACTGAGTGACAAACCAAATGGTTTCCTGTACACCAGGAAACCATTTACTATGCTGGGTGGTAACCATATAACCAGATTTTGGCACCTGGTGGTTTAGTGGGTAATTATGGCACTCCAGTCGGATTGATCCAGTGAAGGTTTACATCCAAGGGATGGTTGGGGTTTATTGCTCACATAGTGCCACTCAGAGATGAGTGAGGCTGGTCACTCCCATCTTAAATGTCAGGACCAACTTCCCTAGTCCCAGACTCCAATGCTCCTCTATGGGGCAACATAGGATTGGATGAATGATAAAAGTTTAGCAAATTCCAGTGGGAAAAATATTTGTGATATAGATCCTTCTTTCATAATTATTGTTTTCTTCTGCTTTCATTAACGGTAACGGGCATGACTGGTGAGGTATGGATATGAAAATTCAGGAGTTAGAGCAGTGGAAGTGGAGTTGTTGAAGAATATGTGTAGAGTGAATGGAGTGGCTAGGATAAGGAGTAATTCAGGAAAGATGTGAAATAAGGAAGCCTTTGGACACCAGAATGAGAGAGACTGTGGTTAGATGGTATGGTGGTTATGTATAGAGAATGGGTGTGAATAGACTGGTGACAAGGACATATCTGAGCAAGTTTGAAGGTGGGAGATGTGGTAAGCCAAGATGGTGGGTAGATTATAGTATGTTAGAAAGCAATGGTGGATGTTGAGGCTAGGGAGGTGACAGTGGATCAAGCTAGTTGGAAGAGTTTTTGTAAGGAGGAGTGTATGACAAGGGTATGGCACCCTTAATGAAGTGATCATCATCAGATTGACTGGCTGATAGGTGATAAGGGCGTAAACATGGCAGTGTATGCCTATGTGGTAGAGTCAGGATTCTGGGGGCTTGAGTGGTGAGTGAATGAGAATATACAGTAGCCCGCGGAAAGTATTGACGCCATCTTAAAAAAAGAAAACATTCTTTTGGTTAGCAAGGAGAAACAAATAAATTAACACTCACCATTGAATTTAGTATTTATTGGCATTCCCCTTCACCTTTATTATCTTCTTAAGGCGTCTGGGGAGACTGATGGCATAGTTTTGCAGAACAGACGGACTAAAACTGCTCCATAGCTGCTTGACTGCAGCCTCAAGTTTAGGCAAAGATGATGTGCTGCTTCATGTGTGCCCATAAATTCTCAATGGGATTGATATCTGGGCTGTTTCCGGGCCAATCTCGAATAAAGGGAACCTCACAGTCTGTTAGCCACTGTTTCACTGGCTTTGCAACATGTGCAGGGGCAGAATCTTGCATAAATACTCTTGCCTTGGTTTTATCAAAAGGGTCACTTAAAACATCACATAATAGCTCCAAATAATTGTTCTGGTTCACTTTTTCATTTGCAGGTAGAATTACCAACTCACCAACACCATAATATGTAAAGCAGCCCCAAGCCATGAGTGAGGCTGGGTATTTAACAAACTTGGAAGTGTACTTAGGATCCAGGGGGTCACTGCCTGGTTTGCGGTACACTCGTGATGAAGGGGTACCAGTGACAGTAAATGTTGACTCATCACTCCAAAGCACAGTTTTCCATTGCTCCTCACTCCAGGCAAGATATTTCTTACAAAAATTTACTCTCTTTTTCTTCTGAAGTGCAGTTAGCAGTGGTTTTTTACGAGCACAAAAACTCCTGTAGCCCAGATCGTCATGCAACAG
>JAGKTI010002151.1:0-44538 GCA_018397915.1 Birgus latro
AGAGGTATAAAGCTCTTAGATCAGATAATGAAAGTAATGGAGAGAGTTCTAGAAGGTATGATTAGAGAAAGAGTGAATATCAATGAGATGCAGTTTGGGTTTATGCCAGGCAGGGGGACCACTGATGCCATATTCATTGTTCGACAGCTTCAGGAAAAATATATTGGAAAGAAAAGGGAACTGTATTTTGTTTTTGTTCATTTGGAAAAGGCCTTTGACAGAGTCCCTAGAGAAGTGGTGAAGTGGGCAATGAGAAAGCCTGGGTTGGAAGGGTGGATGGTTAGGGTGGTTATGGCCATGTATGTGGGTGGTCGCACCCAGGTAAGACTGAATGAAGATTTGAGTGACGAGTTTTCTATGAATGTTGGTGTGCATCAGGGGTCAGTTCTGAGTCCCTTGTTGTTTATCATGGTACTTGAAGCCCTTTCATGTGACTTCAGAGATGGACTCCCGTGGGAGATGTTGTATGCTGACGATTTGGTGTTGATTGCAGAGAATGAAAGGGAGGCGGAGGAAAGATTTAGGAAGTGGAGAAATGGTATGGGGCACAAGGGCTTAAAGGATAAATGCAGATAAAACAAAAGTGATGATATCTAGAGCTGGTAGTGGTACAGTCAAAGAAGAGGGAGAGTGGCCATGTGCAATTTGCCACAAAGGTGTAGGAAGTAATTCCATTTTGTGCAGTGTTTGCGATAAATGGGTGAACAAGAAATGTAGTATTATTAGAGGTAGACTGCGAGATAATGCTGATTTTATGTGTGCGGCGTGTCGGGGAGAGCAGGTGGGGATTGTTAGACGTGAAAGGATTTTAAACTTACTGGTGGATCTCTTGAGTGCGTGGAAGAGTTTTTTTTATCTGGGAGACATGTTATATGCTGGAGGTGGGGCTGGAGCTAGCTCGGTTGCTAGGGTTAGAAGTGACTGGAAGAAGTTCAGGGAGCTGTTGCCTCTCCTGACATTGAGAGGACTCTCTCTATGTGCTAAGGGGTCTTTGTATGTAGCATGTGTTAGGAGTGTGATGCTGTATGATAGTGAGACCTAGGCAGTAAAGGAAGAGAATATTCGCAGGCTCAAACTTACAGAAATGACAGTGATAGGGTGGATGTGCAGTGCATCCCTGCGTGCAAGCCCTGGGGGAGCTGGGTTTACAATCGAAGAGTTGAGAAGTAGGATGGGACTGGAGTGTATTGATGTTGTGATGAGGAGAGGTAGACTGAGATGGTTTGGGCATGTGGAGAGGATGGGGGATGATAATTGGGTGCAGAAGGTGAGACGTGTTAATACTGGGGGAGGGGCTGTGAGGGGCAGACTGAGAAAGACATGGGATGAGGTCATTAAGTGTGACCTCAGGGTTAAGGGACAGAACAGGGAGGATGCCATAGATCGAGCAGCATGGAGAGCCGCCAATAGGTGACCAAGGCTGACACATGCAAGCATGTTGGAGATTTCAAAAATGAAAATGAAAATGACCCTATACATCATTAATCTATAAAACTTTTAAATGGATCTGTTTAAAAAAGTTTTACTGATACAAGCAGAAATTGATTAAAATGTTTTGAAAGTAATGAAAACCACTACTTATAATAAATTTGTATGATAAGTACAGTAGGCAGCAGATGGAAGCACACCTGATCCCCGCTATTCATCAGGAACACGTTCCATAAAAAGTGGTTGAATAACGAATTGGTCAAATAACAAACTGATTTTCCCCATAAGATTGTTAAGAAATAGGGGGGTTAGGTTCCTGACCAGCTTCGTCACTCAAAAAGTATTAAATAATCATGGAAAAAATACCGGTAAATATGAACGAAAGTGACATAGGGATTTGAGCTGTTAGACCAATATTCTCCAGGAAAATCATTTTAGTACTACATACATCTCAGATGACTGACATTTGACTTTTGATCAAAAAAATATTGGAGAACATACAAAATATACCTACTTTGCGATATTAAAGGAAGCCGCCTGAACGTCTAAGAGTGTTTATTGCCAAATCGCCAACTGGACATGACGTAACCACACCCAACAAACTCAACTGTACTCAAAACCATATATAGCAGTGGAAGCCCAACTGGAAGCACTGAAACCTAACTGAGGGGTTTTGCCCCCAGGACCCCCCAGTGATTACTGATATAACCTACCTGACCTAGTGCAAACTAAGATGTGCATTCCATAAAAGTAGCGTCAAAACAGTATTGTGCGTTAAGAGTGTTAGTTAATCATTGGCGCAATTGTCACCAGGGTTGCCATTTGGTAATTTTTCTTACCAATGTGGGCCAATTTGGTAATGAAAATTTCGTCTGGTAAGGAATCAGCATGATCCATCACCAAACAGATTTTGCACATGTATGAAGATAGAGAAGATGGAGACGGTGGATTGTCTGCTCTCTGTGATTAATCTGCAAGCCTACATAATGCGAAAATAACATGCTGCTAATTGATAATGCGAAAATAACATGCTGCTAACTGATAACGCGAAAATAACATGCTGCTAATTGATTAATCTGCTAGCCTACATAATGCGAAAATAACATGCTGCTAATTGTAAAGAGAGTGATTATTTCCATGTGTATATATATTTAGTAAAGAATAATGTTTGCTTTAAGAATCTGGTAATGAAAATTAAGGTGTTTGATAATGTGGCCGAGTTTGATCGTCACCCAACCATACGATGGCGAAACACTCACTCAGGTTGGTGAGCACATGACTGCGCTTGACAAGAGTAGTAGTAGGGGTCTTGGGGGGAGCCATGGTGGTGCTGCAGTATTCCATGAGGCCAAAGAGAAATGCAGATGGATGAAGTGGCAACCAATCAGGAGGGCAAAGTACAGGAGACAGGCAGCTCAGCTGGTCTGTCTGGCAGTGTGCGGTATGAATTGTCAAAATGGCAGGGATAACCATGTCGAACAACGAAAAAGGGTATAGATTTATAAATGTCGAAACAACGAATTGTCGAATAACAACTGGTCAAAAAACAAGGGTTTGGTGCACTATCATGAGAGTGAAATGTGGCTACAGGCTTGGACACTATACCTGAACTTCTCAACTGAAACCTACCTTGGTTTCAATCCCTGCAACTGACTGGCTCTCAATAATAGAAGAATTAGGGTAACAGAGAGATCATTAAGTTTTTAGTTCCAACCTTATGCTCTTTAGTTGCAAGTTAAATTAACGGGTGAGTGTTAATTTCAAATGCTGACCCCAAACTTAAAAGTAATAGTGCAAAACACAGTAATATAATAAATATTTGAGACAGACTCAAACAAACTTAAAGTCCAGCTTTCATGAGCATGCCTATCCCCAGGGTTGCTGGTTCATGATGTTATCATGCCAAAAAGATGCCAGAGTCTCTTGACACTTTATCAATTGTGATTCCTCAGTGTTTTTATGCATTAACACTCAGGACTTGGTTAAACAAAGTAGCATAAAATCCAATCATCTTAGCCAGAAAAGTACAGAGCCAGTGGTATGGTATAGCCATTAAAAATGTTGCGTGGAAATCCCCTTGTTAATGGCTTCAAGGGCAGGAAGTACTGTATCGTATATCTCTCTCTGACCCGAAGATGGCCATACAGTAAAACCTCAATATAACGGACTTCAGTAGACCGGAATTCGCTTTTATCGGACTCGAGGAGCTACCGGACTAAACTCCTATATATCGGAAAAATTCCGAAAAAGCCAGAAAGCAGTTCGGACTGCCTGAAAACTTCAGCTATGTTCACCACAATAAGACAAGTAAAAGACATGTTTTTCAGTGCACAGTACAGTATTATTATACCATTTGATTAATGTAGTGAAGGTATAACACAGTACAATACTGCAATGGTGGTGAAAACCACTGATGCAATCCGAACTAATGTCTGATATATCGGAAAAAGTCCGGATTAGCAGGGGTAAGTACGGATGTCGCTTTTATCGGAATTTCGCATATTTCGGACTGGCCCGAGCCCCAATTAGTCCGTTATAGTGAGGTCTTACTGAATTTTAATAATTCACCCTCAAAGAAAAGGGTGGTGAGAGATGAAATACTGTATGTCTTTTTTCCCTAGCAATTTTTTGTTTAGATACAACTTCCAGTTTTCATGGTGTCTACTCATTGACTATAACTGTGTTTTATTTAACCCGTGATCACCAGGCTTTTGGATCTGTACTTTAACCCCAGACATGTCCGGGATTCCATTCATACCTTTGGGGATTAAAAAATATATATACTGTATAAATGGCACAAATTTTATTCCTATATTTTTTACATGAAATACATGCATTTCTAAAATAAATTAACTGTTACTTACATTTCGAAAGGAAACTAGCATAGAAGGAAAAAAAAATGAAAAAAAGGTGTCAAAAATGAGAGAAAAAATGACTTTTATCTTCTAAGGATCACAGCCAGCCTCAGTCTTGAGGAATGCCACTGAAACTTGGCAAGCGTGGAGTTCATACGTCCCACATGATGCTCCAGGACCTGCACAGGTTGCTGTTTGCAATGTTGCAAAATGAAGAGTATGCCAGGCATGTCCGGGATTCTGGACAATGGGGCTCTAACTCAATGGTAGAGACAAGAGCCACATCATTGCACCTCACACGACAAAAGCTCATCTCAGTCTGAGATGTCATGGGCAGCCAGCCTCATAGGCCTAACACCGTCTTGTCCATGAGGCAAACTAGGCCTATTATCGGAATCTCAGACAAGCCGTGTGATTACGGGTTAAGGATAAGTTACTTCATTTAATCAGCTAACTTCTAGTATTTACACATACTGTTCTGTAATTTTATGCATTTTGTATTTTATGGGTCTATACTGTATGTAGCAGGGGTATCAATGGTATTTATCCTTCCCTATCCTGCTTATGCTCCTATACAGAAATCAGTTTTCATGTTTAGCCACTTTTGCTATCAAGCTAAATACAGTGGTCCCTCAATTATCTGGGGCTCATCATCCAGACACTGGACCTTGGCTCTACCGAATTTACTTGCTATTATCTAGATGTAAAAGTGCCCAAGAATCAGTTTTCATGTTTAGCCACTTTTGCTATCAAGCTAAATACAGTAGTCCCTCAATTATCTGGATGCTCATTATCCAGACGCTGGACCTTGGCTCTATTAAACCATTATCTGAATTTACTTGCCATTATCCAGATGTAAAAGTGCCCGAGAAATTCAGCCGGCCAGCCGTCATGTCCAAATACAGGTATTTGATGTCGTGGCCGCTGGGCTCGAGCCGTGAATGGGAAGTACAGTAATCCCTCTAATATCCGGACATCCAATAACCGGACATACTCACTAACCGAACATTCTGGGCTGCCTAACCCCCAAAATGAAAAAAATCCGAAAAAATCGATTAATTTTCGATTTTTTGGGACCGCGTCAGTTTGAATTTCCCACGCGCGCCGATCCCCTCTGTTTACACTCGTGACGCCACTATCGTTCGCCATTACCCACTCCCCTCCTCCCTCGTGAACAACTCCGAAAAAAGCGGCCGAAGTGATTGCTTTTGTGGTGATACCCTACCTCCTACAGTGCTTCATACTGCTCTTCACCTTCTTCATCATGTGTGTGATGATGGCCCCACCTCCTGAGAAGAGGAAAAGAGTGGTTCTGACTGTGGAGAAGAAGAGGCAGATATTGGACAAGGTGGGCGCCGGCTGGTCAACAGGGCACATCTTACATGAGTTCAACCTCCCTCGCTCCACCATGTTTGATATCAAGAAGTCCCGAGACAAACTACAGCAGTACACGGCTGATTTCACATCGAAGACCAGACGAAACGTGCAGAGGAAGGTGATGTTTACTCCTAAGTATGCAGACATCGACCGCTCCACGTTGATTTCGTATCAACAACAACGTGCTGCTGGTGTGTTGGTACGTGGAACAGAGCTGAAAGCTGCTGCTGAGAAGTTCACAAGGCTCCATGGATCGTCACTAGACCACAAGGGAATTTACTGTTGTGTACAGTGCAGTGAAGTGATGTTATTCCAGTTATAAAAAAAAAACCTTGGTGAAAGTGTTGGTGAGAAGTGCTGGTGATTCTCAAGTGGAAAGGTGTGTCAGGTGCAATGTCTTCCTGTCAGAGTCTGAGATGATAAAGTGGGTTATTACATCAGGACGCCGCTTTTTGTTCGTAAGTACCCTAATTTCATGCCTAACGTGTTTTCATCATGCTGTACATGTGTTAAAAAATTACCGAAAATGTTAATCATAATTTCCTGCTTGCTATTTAATTTTTCCATGCATGGTTCTTAAGCAAAACAGCTAGAAAAAAGGTTGAAGCAGTGAATTACATGTCCGGTCCTAACCTAACCTAACCTATGGTTACCATAAAGATTTTCATGTCTAATGTGTTTTCATCATGCTGTACATGTGTTAAAAAATTACCGAAAATGTTAATCATAATTTCCTGCTTGCTATTTAATTTTTCCATGCATGGTTCTTAAGTAAAACGGCTAGAAAAAAGGTTGAAGCAGTTAATTTCATGTCCGGTCCTAACCTAACCTAACCTATGGTTACCATAAAGATTTTCATGCCTAACCTGTTTTCATGATTCTGTTAATGTGTTAAGAAGTTACCCTAAATGTTAATCATAATTTCCTGCTTGCAATTTAATTTATCCATGCATGGTTCTTAAGTAAAACAGCTAGAAAAAAGGTTGAAGCAGTTAATTTCATGTCTGGTCCTAACCTAACCTATGGTTACCATAAAGATTTTCATGCCTAACCTGTTTTCATCATGCTGTACATGTGTTAAAAAATTACCCTAAATGTTAATCATAATTTCCTGCTTGCTATTTAATTTTTCCATGCATGGTTCTTAAGTAAAACAGCTAGAAAAAAGGCTGATGCAGTGAATTTCATGTCCTAACCTAACCTAACCTAACCTAACATTGTGTTAATCATAATTTCCTACTTTTAATTTAATTCTTTCATGCATGGTTATTAAGTGCACCAGCTATGAAAAAGGTTGAAGCAGTGAATTTCATGTCCGGTCATAACCTAACCTAACCTAACCAAACCTAACCTAACTTAACCTAACCTATCCATTTTTCTGGTAGCAATTAACATCATTTACTATATTTGATGCTTTGTATCCAATAATTTAGTGCATAAAATGTGAGAAAATATGATTTCCATGTCCGATACTTACTTATACTATGCTGGCAAATTCTGAGCTCCTATGACTCACTCACCCCTAAATCATCATTTTTTGGTCAAAATTCAATAAATTCATGCTATGTATGCATTATTTATGTGAAAAGGGACCTAAATAAGTGCTATATATGTCCAGTAGGGAGGTAGGAAGGTAGTTTTCTGATTTAGGTTAGGTTAGGTTATGGTCATGAAAAACCAGTGCTGGAGCTTCAGGACCAATATCCGGACAAAACCAATATCCGGACATGCCTTTGGCTCTATTACGAAGGATATTGGAGGGATTACTGTAGTTCGTAACCCACAACCAGAGCTAAAATGTTCGAGCACCCCTGAACTGAATGGGAAAAGTTGCACACTTGGCTGATCACTCCCAACGAACCTCCAGCACCTGAATAATACAACTGTAATCTGCATGCAGCATCAAAACATCCATACGCATCCACACCGAATGTCCAGTATCACACAGCTGCCTGGCAAAGTCTTTCTTACCTGCCACTGAGACTGTAACACAGCCTGTAAGCCATCTGCCTCTCTACCGAATGTCTAATGTCGTGTGGCCACTGGGCTACGTCTTGCCCAAACGACACCACCATCAAACAAAAACCACAAGCACATGTTCAGTGACAGCAGCCGTCTGCCTCTCTACCGAATGCTGAAAGTTGCGAGGCAACTGGGAGACAAAGAGAGAGAGAGAGAGAGATTCCTTCCCACAATATGATTACAATATCAGTACAGTAATCTTTGTACCAAAGCATAAGATAGTACTGTACATAGTACAGTACTGTATGTGTGAATGTACTGTACAGTACACTTCCATTCAGTATTCAATACCACAGTCAGCCACCTTAGCCAAGCAGCCCTTATGGAACAGGTTAAGTTTGGTTAGGCTAAGTAAGGATAACCTATGTAATTTTGCGCGGGAAACACATTGAGCATATTTTCGTGAAAGTCCTATGGTTATTTTTAAAAGGACGAGGCAAGCGTTGTTCCTGGCTGAGGAGTACCGGTGGCCACCATGCGTGTAATAGAGATCACAAGCCATGAATGTACGGTAAAACCGCCCGTCCGCCTCTACATCGAATGGTGGGAGTCCCTCGGCCTCCAGGATGAGTGCAGAACTCCCCACCACGCACGCCTGTCCGCTTCCCTACGGAATGGTCAGAGTTGCCTGGCAGGCTGCATTAGTCATACACTGCCTGAGGCAGTGATGTACTGGTCATCCACTGTTGCCGTCACATACTAACCCTTGCCTGGGCAAACAAAAGTGAATCTTATATGCATATGTCAGTTTGCCATGTTTCACTTCCTCTGTGCTCAAACACAAAAGCTGGTGCAATATGGCAGTGCTGTACTGCTTGCCGGCCAACACAAGCCACCACCTCAGCTCCCACCTTTGTCTCGCCGTGGCGACTTGCTTGCAGCGATGGCTGTGAATGTGGTTGCATTTGTGGTGGTTCCCTACATTCTTCAGGTTGTGCCCCTTCTATGCTGTATTCTCATGTGTGTGGTGATGCCCCCACCACCACCACCTAAGAAGTGGAAGAGGAAGGTTCTGACTCTGGAGAAGAAATGTGAGATACTGGGCAAGGTTGACGCAGGCTGGACCACAGAACGCATTCTTCGTGAATATGATCTAGCCCGTTCAACACTGTTTGATATCAAGAAGTCAGGCAACAAGCTTATGCAGTACAGACAGGACTTCGCTGAAATCACACATCAAGGCGACAGGAAGGTAATGGCCCAGGCCGGGCACACCATTATCAACCGGTCGACACTGATGTGGTTTTGCCAGCAACATGGTGCTGGTGTGCTAGAGCGTGGGACCGAGGTGAAGGCTGCTTCCATGAAGCTTGCACACCTGCACAACATGCACGATTTCATGGCGTTCGAGGGATGGCTCTTTCGCTTCAAGCTTCGCCATGGACTTACTGGCAGCAAGGCACGCGATGAGGCTTCGGACGCCCATTTCGGCAGAAAGTGCAGCGCCTGATTAAGGACAAGGGCCTTGCCCTTGGTCAAGTCTCCAGTGCTGATGAAACTGGTGTGTTCTACTGCTCCTTGCCCAACAACACCCTAGCTGAGGAAAGGGAGAAGACTATGCCTGGTCAGAAGTGTCCAAACAATGTGTCTCTGATCTGTGCTGTGCCAATGCTAGTGGGATGCACCGCCTCAAACCCATTGTTGTTGGGCATCCAAAACAACCACGTTGTCTCTGTGGGTTGATGGATAGCCTGACTGCTGTGTGGTACCATTCTGTGAAGGCCTGGTTTACCACCAAGATCTTCAGAGATTGGTTCCACAGACATTTCGTCAAGGAGGTTATCTGATATCAAACAGAGGTCCTCGGTATCGCTCACAACCAGGTGAAGGCACTCCTGCTCCTGGGCAATGCCCTCACGCATCTGTCTGCGAAGGATTTGGTTGCTTATGACGGGCAGATTAGGTGCATGTTTCTGCCACCTAATACGACTGACTGCTCTGATTCAACCAATGGACCAGGGTGTCATCGAGGCTGCCAAGAGATTGTACCGCCGGAGGTTCCTGAATGAGGAAATGGTGGTGCTGGAAGACAAGGACGTGATCGAGGACACACATGGAAAATGATCTTGCAGAATCTTCAGCATTACAACCTGAAGACTATAGTGTTCAACTGGGTGAACACGTGGAAGGAAGTCTCCGTGAAAACCCTCAAAAGCGGTTGGTCTCGTCTCCTGCAGGGAATCGAAGCTGAGCATGACTCTGAGGGGTTTGACGTGGATGATTTCCACAGTCGCCTTAGAACAGCAGGAGAGCAGGTGGACGTCGATGACGTGAGGGATTGGCTGGACGACGACAGCGGTGATCCTGGTTATTAGAATATGTCTGATGATGAAACTGCCACTGCTGCCTCTGCGGGCACGGAAGAGGGCAGCAGGACCAATGAGGATGAGGACACTGACTCGAATCCCTCCGCAACTCCTTCAATCCCTCATCTCACTGTCTGCCGTGGTTACCTGGAAGGGGTGCTGAAGTATGCCAAGCACCTGCAGTATGACAAGGACTTGGTGCCGCTCCACCTGGTGACGGAGCTGCGGAGAGTCTGAGATGCTGTCATCCTCCAGCAGAATCGTCGGTCCTGTTGTCAGACCAGGATCGATTCCTTCTTCAAGCCTGCGACCTCCACGAGTGCCAGCCCATTCTCACCACCACCATCAACTCGTTTCTCGCCTTCACCATCGGACCCGCAACCAAGCATGTTGACAGCCATGGAGTCTCCGTTGGATATAAGTTTGCAGCTGTCTTTGGAGTCTCCTGAGGTGCGTAAGCCACCATCACTGCACAATACATCACCGGTCATCACCCATTTCCGCCAGGTTGGGAGAAGGAGGAGTTCTTGGACATTTGCTAGGCACAAATGTTTGCCACTAGACCACACAGAACAACTCTACTCCTGCTGGAGGTGTGCAGGTTAAGAAGCCTGTCTGTGGTGCACTGGGTGATAAGTACCCCAACTAAATGTTTTTAGGCAGGTAACTTTAGGTTTCTTTCATAGTTTCCTTGGTGTTAAAAATTTATTTAGGATAATCATATAAATGTTTTGATGTCACAATATGGCAGAATGACCTAAAAACTGTGCCAAAAATAGGAGGGGTACTGTACATACAGCAGTGTTATGTAGGGTGTTTTTTGGTTTTCAGTGTTTTTTTATTTTGCATGGTTTTTTTGATACTGAAAATTATTTTGGATAATCTTATGTATGTTTTGATGTTAAAATATGGCACAATGACCAGAAAACACTGCCAAAATAAGGAGAGGTACTCATACAGTAGTGTTTAGGTAGGGTGTTTTTTGGTTTTCATTGTTTTCTTGGCATGGTTTTCTTGGTGTTGCAAATTATTCTGGGTAATCCTATGTATGTTTTGATGTAAAAATATGGCAGAATGACCAGAAAACACTCCCAAAATAAGGAGAGGTATTGTTCATACAGTAGTGTATCGGCAGGGTGTTTTTTTGGTTTCAGTGGTTTTTCTGCATGGTTTTCTTGTGTTTACCATTACTTTGGATATTCCTATGTGTGTTTTTATGTCTAAATATGCCTGAATGATCGGAAAACACTGCCAAATTAAGCATAGGTTCTGTACAAATAGGTTGCTCTATTATGTCTGGATAAATGAGGGATTACTTAAATATTTGGTAAATGGTTAATGACAACCATAAACAGAATCAGGAAGTCTATATTATTATTTGATTAAATGTAAACTACGAGTCACTCATACTCCCAGACGTACGTTCTCATCAGTTAAGGAAGCTCCCAAACACCTCTTTCCAAGGGATTTATTTTCCCTATTATACGCTACTACCAACTTTGGTGTTGCTAAAATCATTCTAATACTGCCATACTCTGCATAAGGTACAAAATTATATTAATCACTGGATCCAAAAATAAATTGCTGAGGAAGAGGAGCTGAGAAGCCTCCTTAACCGATGAGAATGCAGACCTGGTCACTGACCTAGTTTGTGATGTACATGCAGCATTTATGACTGCTACACAACACTACTGGCTCTGTACTTTCTTGGATAAAACAACTGGATGGTATGCTACTTTGTTTAGCCAACATCTCAACATATCAAGCATAAAAATACCAAAGTAATATCACAGCTAATAAAGTCTGAAAACTCTGGAATCTTTTCAGCATGATGACATCATAAATCCAAGAACCTGGGGGTGGACACACTCATCAGAGCTGGACTTTTAATTTGTTTGAGTCTATCTCAGATACTTATTATATTACGGTGTTTTGCAAGCAGTGATAAGAAACAGGGAGGTGAGCATGGAAGTGAAAAAGTTGTTACATGACAGTATTGTGATACCAACTCTTAACATATGGAAGTGAAGCTTGGACCCTGTTGGAAGGACAGAAGTCAAGAGTGAGAGCAGTGGAAATGAGTTATTTGAGAGGAGCATGTGGAGTCACATGGAGAGACAGACTAACAAATGAGGAAGTGAAGGAGCGTTGTGGTGTGGTTGACGTGATGGGAAGCGTTAGGAGAAACACGTTAAGGTGGTTTGGGCATGTGGAGAGGCTGGAGAGTGAAAGACTGACGAGGAGAGTGTATGTGAGTGAGGTGGAGGGGGCGAGAGGGAGGGGGAGGCCGAGGATGAGATGGAGGGATGGAGTGGAGAGGTATATGAGAGAGGGGGGTGTGAGTTGGGAGCATGGTAGTGAAATGGCGGGGGACAGAGTGACATGGAGGCGATTTGTTTGTGGCCACCCAGTGCAGGATTGAGGCGTCTGGCAAATAGATAGATAGATAGTTTTGCAAGCTGATTACTGCTCCCCAGATCAGGTCAGCATTTGAGAGTAACACTATTAACTTAACATGCAGCTAAAGAGCATTAAGTTGAAAATAAAAACACAGCAATCTTTCTGTTACGTGAATTCTCCTCTTACTGAGAGCCAATCAGCTACAAGGACTGAAACTCAGGTAGGTTTCATTTGCAAAGTTCATATATATGGATTATAACCACACAATCATCACTCTCAGGCAGGAAACGTTTAGCCATAAGAACATACAGCCAATGTCCAAGCTGAGACTACAGGGTTACAAATCTCAGATCTCATGTCCAGAATTTCAGCAACTGTAGGGAAGTAATTACAGTAATACCTCGATTACCCAGACAGTTTGTGTCCAGTCATGCTCCATATCCATTCATTAGGCCTTGGCTGTATTATAGCTGTATCTGGATTTATCTGTCCGTAACTAGACATACACATTCCGGCTTTGGCAGCTGGCCAGCAAACAAAGTAAAAAGAAATCCGCTCCATGGATCACTGGCCTCTCTGTCCACGCACAGGTAATAGACTCTAACCCACAAGCTGAGCAAGAATGGCTGAACGGATCCCTACTGTATGGCCAAAATCCCCTGGCTGGCCTGCATTGTATAATAAAAAAAAATAAAAAATAAAAAATAAAAAAATAAAAATAAATCCATTGGCTGGCTCACCAGCCTCTCTGTCCACATGCTGGTAATAGACCGTAGCCCACAAGCTTAGCAATAATGGCTGTACAGATCCCTACCGAATGGTGGAAATCCCCCAGCCATCTGGATCACCGGTAACATCCCAGCAGCGTGCGAGGAACACAGAGCATAACCCACAAGCTGAGCAAGAATGGCTGTACAGATCCCTACCGTATGGTCGAAACCCCAGCCACCCACATTAGTTGGAAACTCCCGGCCAAACAGAGCCATCCACCCCCATACCGAATGTCAAAGTCACATCGCCATCCAGATTACTCGGCCACTCATTAGGCCCATGATGTACGGGGACGCAGTATTTCTGCCATGTGACATTTGCCTGGGCAAGTGAAAAGGACCCTTGCACTTGTAGGTCAGTGTGCCGCTTCTTGTTTGCGTGCTCACAGCCAAGCGCGGGAAGAGACATGACAATGCCGTACAATCCTAAACGCTACCGCACCTCAATTCCCGCCTTTGTCTCTCTGCGTGTGGACATGCTTGGCTGAGGTAAAACAATGGCAGCTTCCACTGTTGCATTTGTGGTGGTGCCCTACCTTCTGCAGGCCTTAATTGTCCTCTGTAGTGTTCTCACATCTGTGATGATGGTCCCACCACCACTCGAGAAATGCAAGAGGAGGGTATTGACTCTAAAGAAGAAGGGCAAGGTTGACGAGGGCTGGCCAACTTCACACACACTGCCTGAATATGACTTGCCCCGCTCAGCTCTGTCTGATATCAAGAAATCACGAGACAAGCTGACTCAGTTCAGACAAGACTATGGCGATAGCACTAGGAAAGGCAATCGGAAGGTGATGTCCTAGTCCGGTTATGCCATCATCGACCAGTCAACTTTGGTTTGGTTCTGCCAGCAACAGGGTGCTGGTGTGCTTGTACATGGGACTGAGTTAAAGGCTGCAGCCGAGAAGTTTGCACACCTGCACAATGTGCACAACTTCAAGGCATCCGAGGGATGGCTCTTCCAGTTCAAACTTCAAAATGGACTTACTGACCATAAGGCACGTGGCAAGGCTTTGGATGCGGCAGTGGAAAATGTTGAGCCTTTTCGCCAGAAAGTGCAGCGCCTGATCAAGAAGGAAGGCCTTGCTCTCAGTCAGGTGTACAATGCTGGCGAAACAGGCCTGTTCTTCCACTCCATGCCCACCAACACCTTGGCAGATGAGACGGAGAAGACTGTGCCTGGTTGGAAGTTGTCCGTGTCATGGTGTTGTGCTGAGCCAATGCTAACAGGATGCACCACCTCAAATCAATTATTGCTGGATGTGCAAAACAGTCATGCTGTCTCAGTGGGTTGATGGATAGCCTGCCTGTCATATCGTACCATTTTGTGAAGGCCTGGTTTACCGCAAAGATCCTCAGAGACTGGTTCCACAGACACTTTGTGAAGGAGGCTATCCATTATCAGACAGAGGAAATCGGTACTCCTCGTGGCCAGGTGAAGGCTCTCCTGATCCTCGACAATGTCCTTGCGCATCTGTCGGAGAAGGATTTGGTTGCTTATGATGGCTGTATTAGGTGCATGTTTCTGCTACCTAATACGACTGCTCTCATTCAACCAATGGACCAGGGTGTTACCGTGGCAGCCAAGAGACTGTATCGTTGGAGGTTCCTTAATGAGGAGATGGTGGTGCTTGAGGATGAGGAAGGGGTTGACACACGTGGGGAGCGGACCTTGAAGAATCTGTGGTGTTACAACATCAAGCCTGCGGTTTTCAACTGGGCCAATGCTTGGAAGGAAGTCTCAATCAACACCTTGGAAAGTGGTTGGTCTCGTCTCCTTCAGGGATGTAAGGCCGCGCACGACTCTGAAGGATTTGACGTGGACAATTTCCACCTTCAGTTACGAAATGCAGGCGAGGATGTGGACGCCGATGACATGAGTGATTGGCTGGACGATGACAGAGGCAATCCAGGTTATCGGATGTTGTCTAATGAGGAGGTCGCAGCTGCTGTCTCTGTGAGGCCAACAGAGGAAAGTGAAAAGGATGAGGACCCTGACTCTCGCCACCCTGCCACTCCATCACTCCCTCATCTTGGTGCGCTGTGGGCCGGCACTAAGCAGGTGCTCAAATATGCCAAGCACCCTCATGGTGACACGGAGTTGGTGCCACTCAAGCTGGCCATGGATCTGTGGGCAGTCAGGGATGCTGTCATCCTCTGACAAAATCACCACACCTATTGTCAGATGAAGATCAACTCCTATTTCAAGTCCGCCACCCCTACGAGTGCCAGCTCCTTCTCCCCATCACGACCACCATCTCCCACTCAACCCCAGTCTTCACTCTCGGACCCACAGCCAAGCACACAGACAGCCATTCAGTCGCCACTAGACATGAGCTTGGGGCTGTCTTCAGAGAGTCCTAAGGTGGGTAGGGCTCCATCACATCACTGCATGTCCCCACTCATCAGCTGGCTTCAGCAGGTGGAGGAAGAGGAGAAGGAGGAGGAGTTCTTTGACCTTTGCTAGGTGGCTGTGTTAGCCACTAGACCAAGATGAGATACTCATACGCCTGCTGCAACCTAGTGGGATAAGACACCTTTCTGCTGTCCAGTGGGTGGTAAAGTGTAGTTTTTTTTTTTTTAATGCATTGATTTCTTAGTGTTTAAGATTACACTGCTTATTCCAGTGTGTGTTCTGATGTCTAAAAATAGCCAAAAGACTATAGAACATTGCTAAAATTAGGAGGGGTACTGTGCATATTGATAACTTTTGTTGTTGTTGTTTTCTTAGTGTTAGGATTATGATGCATATTGCAATGCATTGATGTCTAAAAACAGCCAAAAGACCGCAGAACATTGCCAGAATTAGGAGGGGTACTGTACATATTGGTAGGGTATTGATTATTTTTATTTATTTATTTATTTATTTTTTTGCTGTGGTTTATGCATTGTTTTCTTAGTGTTTAGGATTATATTGCATATGGTAATATGCATTCTGATGCCTAAAAACAGCCAAAAGACTACAAAACAATGCCAAAGTTAAGAGGGGTACTGTGCACATTCGTAGTTTTTTTTTTTATATAAGATTAAACTTCATACCACAACGTGTGTTTTGATGTTTAAAAACAGCTGGAAGACTGCAGAACACTAACAAAATTAGGAAGTGTACTGTACATATTGGTAGGGTTTTGCATTTTTTTGTTTTTGTTGTTGTTTATGCATTGTTTTCTTAGTGTTTATGATTACATTGCATATTGCAATATGTATTTTGATATCTAAAAACAGCTGAAAGACCACAGAACATTGCCAAAATAAGGAGGGGTACTGTACATATAGGTTGGGTATGGGTATAGGTAGGGTATGGGTATAGTAGAGGATATTGGGGTGGTGGCTCAATCGGTAGAGAGGTGGCCTGCAGTCCTACCAGAACCAGGTTCAAATCCCCACTGGGGTAGGGAACAGTTTAAGGATTTGAATTTCACAAAAGCAGACTCTACTGATCTACCAAAAGACCCGCCGACATGTTGTAAAAATACCCCCGCTAATAACAATACAGTACACCAGTCCCGTATGAGACAGCCCTAGCATGTATTTAATATGGATGATGGGTGTTAGTGCCAAACTGGTGACATGCAGAGGTTTGTGGTATGTAGGAGGACTACTGGACCTTGAAAGCAGGCTGTGAAGCCTATGCCCCAAGTCAGAAGCACTAGGGGAAAAAAAAAAAAAAAAAAAAAACTGGATATTGCCTGTACTGTATCCAGTTATGCCTTTGGCTCTATTATGACAGATAATCGAGGGATTACTGTAGCTGGTTTTGGCACTTGGCTTAGCTGCACCATGGCCAACAATATGGGGATTCCTACAAGAGAAGCATGTCATTTTATGGACTGATTAATGAAGCCCAGTAAATTAAACTCTGGTTGGTTTACTACAAAACTGTATCATGCTGTGACAGCACCAAGCATGAAGCCAAACTGCATCTCATCAATTTATATTTTCCATATCATGTTCTCTGAAACAGCCCAAACAACTTTTCTCTGGACATACAGCTTTAGTCAGTCTCCTCTGGTCACCAAACGGAAGTGCATTACATTTATATTTCTAAATGCCTTGGCCATGTTACCAATATATGTATGTGTAAGTCTTTCTTCAAACCACTAATGGCAACAGCTGTGATAATGGGTGCCATGTAGTTCTAGCACCACTAGTGTGCTACCAACAGGTGTATACAATATTCTGTTCATAAGCATTCGTTATCGCACTTTTCATCCAGTCACCTGGCATTGTCTTCTATGGATGCAATGAACTGATACCATTCTCACATCAACATCAGCTGACCCTCTCAATATTTTTGCAACTACTTTAACCAAAATACAGACCTGAGTGATGGTGTCTGCGGCTGCCACCATGTCAGCAAGACCAGCATAGACGATGTGTTTCTCCAGTGCATCAAGCATTGGCTGTATACCATCTGGCACTCTGTCCATCAACTTAAACATAAGCTGTAATTCTGGAGAGGATGGAGGGAAGATATGTGAATGACAATCTATTATAATCATCAATTTTAGTTACACTCTTATAATTTTATTCTCAAATGGGTCCTACAACAGGTTTCATCTTTATCTCTACAGTGAAGTATCATACTTAAGTCAAATACAATAAAAAATATTAATATGTGGTGAATTACTATGACACTATCCAACATCTGAGGGAACTAATGGCAATGTACACTGAGTCACTCTACAAATCAGAGAAAGAGTTTACACTAACTCTTACTATTTAACTCTCTTACCCCTGAAACTGTTGCTTCCGCAAAACACATTCTCAAATTATTCCATATCGGTCCAAAGCTGGGCCATTAATAGTTCAGAAAATCTGCCATCTCACCAAACTCATCGCTTTGTGTATGAGGCTCCAACATACTTGCATGCATCAGTCTTGGTCACCTTAAGGCAGCTCTTGATGATGCCCATTCTCTGGCAGCCTTCCTACTCAGTCCCTTATCCCTGAGGTCACACTCTATGACCTCATCCCAGGTCTTTTTCAGTCTGCCTCTCACAACCCTATCCCCAATGTTCACACTTCTTACTTTCTACAACCAACTGTCATCCTCCACCCTCTCCACATACCCAAATCATCTCAACCTACCCCTCCTCATTGCAACATCAACAAACTCCAGCCCCATCCTTTCTCTCAACTCTTCCATTGTAAACCAAGCCCCTCCAGGCCTCGCACTCAAGGACGCTCAACACATCCACCTAAGTATTGTCATTTCTGTACGTCTGAACCTATGAATATCCTCTTCCTTTACTGTCCAGGTGTCACTACCATACAGCATTACACTCCTAACACATGCTGCACACAAAGATATAGCATTACACTTCTAACACATGCCGCATACAAAGATCCCTTAGCACAGAGAAAGCCCTCTCAATGTCTGGAGAGGCAACAGCTCCCTGAACTTTTTCCAACCACTCCTCACTCTAGCCACAGAGCTAACTCCAGCCCCATCTCCAGCACATGCATTAACACGTCTCCCAAGTAACAAAACTTCCACACGCTCAGGAGACTCACAAGCAAGATCAATCATTTCATGCCTGACAATCTCCACAAGCTCTCCTCAACACACCACACACAAAATCAGCATTATCTCGCAGTCTACCTATAATACCACTAGTCCATTACATCTCTTATGCACCCAGTTATCACAAGTACTGCACAAGATGGAATTCCTTCCCACACCCTTGTGTCACTGCTCCTCTGAACTGTCTGCTTGCATACCTCCACTACGGCAGGTGTGAAGCACGTGTCCAACAGCAAACCCTCATCTTTTTTCTGTCCAACTCTCTGATGCAATGGTTAATCATTACACCCGGTCCTTCACGTATGCAACAGGTCAACTTTGGAACTGTCTTCCTCTGTCTGTTTTTCCTACTACCTATGACCTCCAGTCTTTCAAACACAGTGTGTCCAGTCATCTCAAAATGAACAGATCTTGAATTCAGCTCTCTGCTAACTTGTTTTTTCTAGGAGGAGAAAACCCTGCAGACTTCTAGCCTTTGGTTTCTTCTTCCTTATTAGAAAGAAGAAGAAAAAAAATGCATAATGGCCACCCTTCCTCTTCTCTGACAGCATAGACACTAGTCCTAGATACCATCAGTTTTTTATCTAATGTACTATTATAAAAGGTCTGAATAACAGGGAACTAGTATATTACTGTTACCTTCAAAGACTAAGTACTTGTCTAGTTCAAGCAGGACATTCTTATATGTATAATGCTGTATATAAAAAAAGAGGGAATTGCTTTAATTGATCAACCCGTCTGTCTGGCCATCCAGACACATCTATCACAGGCAAGTAATTACCCCTGCAGGGCCATCCCATGCAATGGACAAATGTTCCCTTGTGGCTGACAGCACCCTGCCAAGATGCAGAGCCGGGAAAAGCGTGGAAGTCTGGTTCCTGGGTGGATGCCACAATTCCCTCTCTCCACCCAGCTAACAGGGGCATCCTGGAATGTTCCACTTCACTCCATGCTCTGGTTATATGGATACCACCCAGCATTGTAAATGGTTTCCTAAGTTACTGTAAACCACTGGACATGTCACTCAGTGTAAAGCCACCTGAAGTGGAACGAAAAGTAATAACAAGTAACAGGAAAGATAGGGAGAAGAACAAGGAGAGGAGGGCAGACACGGAAATTGAATCATAAAGAAGTTGGCAGCACTATATCAGGAGTGGCTAATGGTTGCTACCATCCATCCATCATCCAAACCTGTGTTGCCCCATGAGAAGCGTAGGAGCCTGGGGATAGGCAAGCTAGTCCTGACATTTAAGATTAGAGTGAACAGCCTCACTCATCCCTGAGTGGCATTAAGTGAAACGAATCGACACAGGCTTAATCCAGTTGGAGCATCTTAATTACCCACTAAACCACCAGGTGCCATAGTTTGGTTATATGGTTACCACCCAACATAGTAAATGGTTTCCTGGTGTACAGGAAACCATTAGGCTTGGCACTCAGTGTAGTGTCACCCGCAGACAGAAAGAAGAGGAAAGAATGAAGGAAACATCGACATAAGAGGAAGGAAGGAAGAGAGGAAAGGGCAGCCACCCAAGAGCAGCACTACATCGAGTGAGTGGATGGTGAGCACCCTCACCTACCACCAACCCCATCTACCACTAAAAACTAGATTAAAATTTTAAAAAACAGGTGAAATCACAAACCAAGAAAGTGAAAAAACTAATCTCATTTTACCCCTTTGAAGTCTGGGAGTCTCCTGAGATTAAGGTACTGCAGTCCACTATATATAAGTGAAAATAACCGGTCAACTTCCCTTACTGGCAATACATGAGGGTAAAGCTTCCAGTCACTTCTTGGGAATCAATCTATGGAAGGCCATCAATCCAACTTGGGCATTCTAACTACATAAAGGAAAAACTTATATAAATACATACTGTCTGTCTCATTGTAGTTGATCATAGCCGGACATTCAGCAAGTATCGTGTCCCTAAATGTTGTTACAAGTACCTCCACGCAGCACTCTTTCAACTGCAAATACAGGGAAAGGATGACCAGTTTTAAAGGATAAAGTATGGTTCACAATGTTTAGTTTTCATTTTTATCTAAGACAGAATGAAATACTGTACAAAGATAATATTAGGTTTACAGCTATGGCCAATCGACCCCCTGAATTCAGTTATATATTTTTATTATTTCAGTCACATGATGATTTTATACAATTCTGGGAAGACTTCAAACCTGAAGAGTTAAAAGCAGCTTTCATTAATCTGTCCTACTTGAAATCTCACCTAAACTGATTAAAATCTCCTGGAAATGCATGAGTATACTAAAAAAAAATACCTCACTTGGCTCCATGGGTAAAGTATTCTTACTCACTGTCATTTGCAGAAAGCTGTTTCTACCACCACTGCCTCAAGACCAAAAATAGTGAAAGGATCTACTACTGTTACTTCTGCCAGAAACAAAACCCATGAGCAAAGGATGCTGAAGGAGCATTATCTATAACGAATATAGAGTATTATAGGGTACTTCATCATAATCTGTGACACTTAACCCCTTCTGGGCACTTCTCTCAGGACATTACAAAAACATAATTCCCTCTTACATTTTTCAGTCTCTTCTCTGCCTTTCCTCTCTCACCAAACATACTGATGCACTTTCCTCTATACCACATAAATCTCTCTCTTCCAGTCTTTACCAGCAACCTTTGTTTACAAAGTCTTTCCAAGCACTTATGTACTCTTAATCAATTCTACTATGCCACATCTCACACATACAATTATTATTTCTTCAGTGACAAAACTCCAAACAACAGCCTGTATCAAAGAGTGTCCTCTGTCTCACTGTCCAGTGTCCACTCATATGAGAATGGTAATACACACCAAACACAGGTGTCTGTGAAGTTGCATTAAAAACATACTGGGATCTCTGGGACTTTCTCTCATAGGAATCCACTAATGGTCACAATTAGCTAATTATATTCTTGATAGTTACACATGATAATTTATCTGAGGAAAGGCTCACACTGCAAAAATGTTACGTACTGTACAAACTACACAGCAATAATGAATACTGGTAAGAAGAAGCAAATAGTCTAACCGCAAACAAATAACCCAGCCATAAGTTCCTGGTTTCCTCTTTTAAGCCCCCAACCACCACTATATAACATATACTTTCAAGCACTGCAATCCTTTCATGGCAACTCTTACTGTCATAACAATGCACTGAGAAATAATGGTATTGCATATCTCACCAAATTAATGGCATGCAGCTTGAACAATGCCTGCCATAAGTAAAATGAGCAAATTCTGTTTTCCTACACTGACTGACTCCTTATCACCACAAGCTTCTCAATATACGCATAATTTAACTTCAAAAACTGCTCCTCACACATTAAGCTGCACCTTCAAACAATAGTTCCTTCACCTTAGCTTGGTGGAGATTTTTGTTCTTTTGAGGATTATTACCCAAAGCTCAGAGGGAGAATAAGACTACTACAGCTGTGCATCTATGAATTTTTCATAGCACTTCTTTATGGCCTGCACCTTACTCAAGAAGTTGTACGTGACCTTCATGGATTTGGAGAAAGCATATGACAGTGTGGACAGACAAGGAATAAGGAAAATATTAAGAATATATGGAGTAAATGGGAAGCTATTGAATGCCGTGATGAGTATATATGAGGGTGCTAAGGATGCAGTATGTGTGGATAGTGAACTCTGTGAATTTTTCTATCTGAATGTTGGATTGAAACAGGAATGTGTGATGTCTCCATGGCTGTTCATATATGGATGGGGTCATAAAAGAGATACAAGGTAGGGCAGTGGATGTTGTAGTGGCCCTAATGGGAGAGAGCAGCATTTGGAAACTCCTTGTACCATTGTTTGCAGATGATACTGTATTGTTAAGTGAAGACAAAGGGGAAATGTAAGGCTTGGTGAATGAGTTTAGGATAGTGTGTAAGAAATGGAATCTAAAGGTGAAAGTAGGGAAGGGTAAAGTTATGGTCTTCATGAGAAATGAAGTCATTGAATGTGTAGTAAGGTTGGATTATATTAAGAAATGGAAAAGAGGAGTGTATTTAAGTACCTGGGTGATGAGTAAGGATGGAAGTTTGGAAGATGAAGTGATTGAAAGGGTACAACAAGGAAGAAGGGTTGTTGGTTCTTTTAAAGCTGTGATAAGAAACAGGAAGAGAGTATGGAAGTAAAAAAGTCACTGCATGCAAGTACTGTGATACCAACTAACGTATGAAAGTGAAGCTAAAAACCTTAATTGAAGGATGCAAGTTAAGACTGAGGGGCAGTGGAAATGAGTTAATTGAGAGGAGCATGTGGCGTTACATGAACAGACAGACTGATATATGAGGAGGCAAAGGAGCATTGTGGTGTGGATGTGGATGTGATAGAAAGCATTAGGAGAAATACACTGAGGTAAGGATGGAGAGCGAGAGACTAACGAGGAGAGTGTATGAGAGTGAGGTGGAGGGGGGGGGTGAAGAGAGAGGAGGAGGCTGAGGATGAGATGGAGGGATGGAGTGGAGGGGTATATGAGAGAAAGGGGTGTGAGCTGGTAGGAAAGCAGTGAAATGACAAGGGACAGGGTGATATGGAGGCAATCTGTTTAAGGCCACCCTTACTTAGGAATCATAACAGATAGATCTTATTCAAGGCTGATTTTTTTGTTACAGCTCAGCATTCAAGAAAAGGGATGGCAATTTTAGACCAAGTTAATGTGGCCAGAGAATAATTCCATATTGTTTCACCCTTACATTCTCAAGAGAGCCGCTGAACGACTCGAGGTACTTCTCCCCACGCTGTTCCTCCTCTCTCAGTTTGATTTCTGCATATTTCATGTAGTTCTGGACTCCATTGGCTTCTAGGTATTGGGGTGCTTTAACTCGGTAGAATGCCTTTGTTGCCTCTATGTATGCCTGCAGAGAGACATGGAAGTACTGTATATATATTACCAGTTCTGGCAAAACAGTCAGTTGTCACAATACAATGCAAAAACCATCATATGATCTTGTGTTTTTGGATCTTACTTCATAACCTGGTGGGAAAAATGGTCAAAATAATGATGATAATAATAAGTAACTTCTATACACAAGTACCAGGGCCTGTACCTATAAACATTATCCAAATTCAGGGCAAAGGCTTAAACCTCAGATTTAAGGCTGGTTCAAGCCAAGGAGAGGGAATTATTCAACCTCAGATTATGGCCTAGGGTTTAGCCATATTCATGCTGCTGGACTGTATCACAGATAAGTCAAGACTGAGTAATCTGGGATTTAAACCCAAGACTGAAGCAAATATTCAAACACGGTGCTCTCAGCCAATCAGCAAGCATTTTCAGCCCAACTGGAATGTGAATGTGGCAGGAAAACCAGCCTATAAAAGAAAAGTCGCTCCCTGCCAGTCAGTGGATTAGAATGGGGATAAAAAAAGTATACAATGAAATATCAGTAACACTAGTGAACAGAAAAATCCATGACTTCATGAATAATCCAGTACTGGTAAGTTAGTAAGCTTTGTTGAAATGCATGAACACTATATTTGCAGTTCATTATATCTGTATTATCACTTCACCTATCACTTCATCTGACATATGCAAATTTAATAATCATACATCTCAATGTGATAATAGTACTTGTTCATTAGTGTGGTAGGTGGGGGCACCTACCATCCACTCACTCAGAGTAGTGTTGCCTTACAGTCTCTACACTGAGTGATAAGCCAAATGGTTTCTTGTACCCAGGAGACCATATACTAAGCTGGGTGGTAACCATATAATCAGGGTTTTTGGCAGTGTTAAGTGTCCCCCAGATTCCCCTATCTAAAATCACTAAATTATGGCAAACATTTTGGATAGCCTTGGAGGGCCCAATACCTGCCCAAGGCCCCAACCAAATGGGCAAATTCACATGGCCATGTGGAATGTGAGAGGTGTGAACAAGGAGAATAAGAAGGTGGAAGTGGTGAATGTGTTCAAGAGTGCGAGATATGCCGTGATGGCACTGTGTGAAACTAAGATGAAAGGGTGTGAAGTGGATGAGCGGGAGGGTGTAAAGTGTGAAAAGTAGGGAATGAATGGGCGAGGAAGATGTAAGGAAGGAGTTGCTTTGCTGATGAATGAAGTGTGGCAGAGTGGAATGAGAGATTACAAATGTGTCAGCTTGAGATGTATGTATGTCAAGTTCATGTTTGAGAAGGTGAAAGTAGCTGTGATTGTAGCGCATGGACCATGTGATGACAGGAGTGAGACAGAGAAAGACAGGTTTGAAGATGAGCTGGATGAAATAGTAGGAGAAATATCCAGGAGTTATAAAGTGTTTGTAATGGGTGACATGAATAGGAGAGTAGGCACTGGTCCTGTGAATGATATAAAGGGTAATAATTGAGTACCAGGAGAGAATGATAATGGGAAGCAACTGAAGGACATGTGTCAGGAATGGAGGTTGTGCACTTGTAATTCTTATTTGAAACACAAAGCTGAACATAAATTTACATGGTATAGAGGGAATGGAAATCGTGTTGAAAGGAGCCTGATGGATTATGTGCCACAGAGAAATCGATGCTAGGTGGTGTTGTTGATATGAGGGCAGTGAGAAGGCAATGTGGAGGTTTGATGGATCATGTGATTGTGGTATGCAAGATCAAGCTGAGAGGAATGAGGTGGACCAAGGGTAGGAGGAGCAGCAGGGAGAGAAAGTAAAAGTCGAGAAGCTGAGGATCAAAGAAATGGCAGATGAATACATGGCTAAAGTAAGGGGGGAATTAAAGTCAGTGAGTTGGAATGAAATGGATCTGGACAGTCTGTGGAATACATATCGGGACTGCTTCAATAGAAATTCTAAAGCAGTGTGTGATGTGGCAAGAGTAACAACAAAGAAGAAAGGTAGGGCATGGTGGGATGAAGAGGCTAAGAAAGCAGAGGAGGAAAAGAGGAAGAAGTGGCATGAGTGGATACAGGACAGGGGTTTAGTTGAAATAAGAACTGAATACAGTAAGTCCTTCATAAAGATAAACGAAAACCTGAATTGTGAATTTCTGATGTTACGAGAGTGACGAATATAGGACAAATTCCACAGTACAAAAGTATCTGTCTCAATGATGCGAAAAGCGACGTGAAAGGAAATACAGTACGAAAAATTAAAAATGGACGCAGTGCACAGCGCCGCACTCGCTTGTGGTGAGGAAACGAACTAACCCCTCTCTGGTAAACAATCTTTCGCACGCTTCTCAGATGAGTCCACATCCCTCCTCGCAGCTTAGCTGAACATGAGGATATTTTTGCAGCTCTACACCTTTTTGTACTGTTGAGACATGCCTCCCAAGTGCCCTGCATCATCTCCAGCATGGAGGAAGCCTACTGCAAAGAAGCAGCAGCACCATACTCTAACTCTGGAGAGGAAGTTGGAAATTATAAGACGCCACGAGGAGGGGCAGGGAGTCTTGGAGACTGGGCATGCTTTAGGCCTTGCAGCTTCCACCATTTGGACTGTGACCAAGAAAAAGGAAATGTACTAGAAAATGGCCACCTTCTCTACGTCTTCATCTGCCTGCCAGGCCATGAGGACCCGCAGCTGTAAAATGGAGACGATGGAGCAACATCTGATAGTTTGGATGGAATATTGCTGGCAGAAGAACATCCCTCTCTCTCTCTCTCTCTCCCCCTTATTCAAGAAAGGGCACTGGAGATCTGGGAAGGTTTAGGAGGTGAGGAAGAGGCAGGGACTTTGCTGACAGTTCTGCTACTTCATAATACAGGTATTACAGTAATCACCCTACTATCTAGACGCCCAGTAACCGGACACCCCACCGTCCAGACATCGTTGGCTGGGATGTTTGGATCCCAAAAATGCCAAAAAAATGGCAAAAAACTTGAAAAAAATCTGATTTCATTCTACCTGTGTTTGAATTTGGCATGCGGCGCCAAACAGCTGTGTTTACGATCGCTTCCTGCGCTCCCCAGGCTCCCCTTCCCTTCCCCCCAGTTCTCTCTCAACTGCCATCATGAGTAAGCGGTTGTTGGGCTGGCTGGCGGTAGTGTTCGTTTTTGTTTAACCCCTCCGTGGCCAACGCGGTGGAATTTTTCGTGCGCCCCAGGCCGACGCGGGGGCCATTTTTTATTTTTTTTTCTTGTCATATTGAAGGGAAAGTTCAGACGCACCTAACAGTGCAAATCCCAGCTTCCTACACCCATTCTGTGGCTTGCAATGGAGCGCGAAATTTGCAGAAATATCGGCAACTGATATCCGCCGCAGATACGTGATGTCTCGGTGCAAATTTGCAGGTGCTGCTTGTTCCCCCCCCCCAAAAAAAACAATGAGAATGATGCTGAAATGATGCAGATATATGAGATATGATGATATCAAATGATTTCAGTACATAATATTTAGGAATGGCTGAAAAATATATTATGAATATTTTTCCACCTTTTTGATATAAAATATGTTTATGGTAGTTTCGAATTATTTTTTATGTTATTGCTGTGCCCATGCTTGGAAAAAGGAGTGAAAGGGTTGAATTTTCAGTCCTAGATCCGATTAGCAATACGGATGTTGAGTCATAACTTCCAGGTCCCACACAACGTGCATGGCTAAAACTATAATCGTAATGCAGTTTCAAAACAACAAATAAATCTAATTATTACGAATACAGAGACAAAGCAGAAATAAATACGTTTACAGGCGAGGGAAAACGTATTTTTTCCATGATTAATTGTTCACCTTTATCATTTTACCTTGTTACACTTGCAATATATGTTGCTGTCTTGTAAACTGGGTGGCTGTGTGTGTTTTGCAAGAGAGGAAAAAAAAATTATATTTTCTGTCTGGGTCAAGATAATGGTGTAACAATGTGTTTTTAGGCATGGCCACAAGTGAAAAAATCATACATCCACACCTCACGGCAGCAGGTGGTGGACTGAGAGTCTGAGAGAGGATACATAAGAGGATGAACTGAAGATCAGTCTCGTGTCAAAGGTGTTCGTTCACTTCCCGAAAGTTTTCACAGTTTTCTACAAGTAGCACTGCATCAAATGATCCAAACCATTACAACAAACCTGAGCAAATAGGTGAAGATACCAAGACAAAATGTATTTTTCACTTATCATGTCTTTTTTGTTTGTGCCTGTATTTGTTCATAATCATAAACAGATGGTTGTGTGTGTTTTGCAAAAGAGGACAAAGATGATATTTTCTGCCTGGGTCAAGATAATGGGTGTAATTGTGCTTATTTAGGCATGGCTGGGAGTGAAAAAATCGAAAATCCACTCATCACAAAAGCAGGGTCTGAACTGCCTGATGGGGTGTATGGGAGTGTAGTGCAGGTCAGTCTGAAGACATTAAGAATGTTCATTCACTTCCCAAAAATTTTTGCCGTTTAAGGCCGCGCTCAAACGACGCCACCGGCCATCGGACGGCCAAGCGTCATTTGACACTGGCGGCCACGGAGGGGTTAAACAGTCATAATTCACAGTGCTAAGTGTTAGTGTGTGTGCGCATGCACACATCTGCTAAGTCACGAGTGATGATGTCATCAGAAGGTTCCTGTGGTATGCAACCGGGAGCCTTGGCAGTTCACGTCGTGAAGGCGGCCGGTGAGTGTGGTTTGCCTAGTACCAACACTGGTAGCAGAGCGTAGTTGCGAAAATGGCGTCGTGTTCGACCAAGTGGCCTCCAAAACTGGAAAATGATTCTACATATGAGAGCTGGAAAAAAGACATTGGCATCTGGTGCGAACTAACGGACCTAGCAGCAGAAAAACAAGCTTTAGCTATTCACCTGTCATTGTCTGGGAGAGCGAGGGTGGCGTCTTCGCAGATAGAAACAGATGTTCGAAAGCAGAAGGATGGTGTTCAGACCCTGCTGAAAAAATTAGATGGTTTATTTCTCGCGGACAAAGGACGTCGACAGTTTGCAGCGTTTTATGAGCTATACAACTTCAGAAGAGCCAGTGATAAGAACATTCGGGAGTTCGTGACAGAATTTGAGCATGTTTACTTCAAATTTACCACGCAGGACATGGAACTGCCAAATTCTGTGATGGCTTTTATTCTCTTAGCTGAATGCAAACTTTCAAACAGTGAATGACAACTAGTGATGTCCGCGATAACTGAGGTGACATACGAAAATATGAAATCTGCCCTGAATCGTATTTTTGCTGGTGAAATTGGCAGGCAGAATGAGGCATCGGAGTCCACCCGGGAGGTGAAAGACGAACCAGTATTTTGGAGTGATGACGTTGAGGGTGACGAAACGCTTTATGCTAGAGGTACTCGACGAGGACGGAGAATGTTGCGGGGTGGTGCAATACGTGATCGACGTCGGGGTAGTGGCCGATGTTCGACCGTATCTGCTAGAATTCCCCAACGCTCATCCACCGGCAGGAGGCAGAACCCACTTGGGCCTGACGGAAAGGTATCGAGGTGTTTAGTATGTGATTCTAGATTTCATTGGGCACGTGACTGTCCGGATGCATACGAAAATGATAGCATCTGTCGTTGTTTATGGGCTATGCGGATGATGCCGCTAGTAGAGGTAAGTCACAGACTTTAGTAGAAGAATCTAAGGGATGTGCTCTTCTAGACACACACTGTTCTACAACTGTATGTGGAGTTGAATGAATCAATTGCTATCTAAGTGAGCTCACTGATTATGAACGTGATGCTGTAAGAGAAGAAGCGTCATCCTCAACGTTTACTTTTGCTGATGGTGTCACAGTTTCTTCCCTCAAACGTGTTACTCTGCCCTGCTACACTGGAAACATGCGTGCTACCATCGTGACTGATGTTGTGGACTGCAATATTCCCTTGCTGTTGAGTAGACGTTCCATGAAAAAAGCAAAAATGTTGATTAACCTTGGAACTGACCACGTCAAAATTTGTGGAACTATCATTGATTTAAAGTCCTCATCTTCAGGCCTTTACTTACTTCCAATTTCCTTATGAATAGATCATGAATTTTGTGAAACAATCATGTTGGCAACTCGTGAGGGTGATGTAGAAAAAACCGCTTTGAAGCTTCACAGGCAATTTGGACACCCAACATCGGCAAAACTAATTAAACTGATCACAGATGCGGGAATTAAAAGTTTAAAACTGGAACAGGCTGTCAAGGCTGTATCTGTTGCTTGTACAGTCTGTTGCAGATTTAAGAAAGCCAAGCCCCGACCCGTAGTCAGTTTACCCATGGCGTCTCAGTTTAACGAAGCCATAGCCATGGATTTAAAAGCTTGGGGAAGGCATTATTTCTTAGTCCTTGTTGATTTGGCGACCAGGTATTGTAATGTGATAGTAATCGCAGATAAGTGTGCGTCCACCATTATCAAAGGAATATTTCGGAGCTAGATTGTTGTGTTTGGCACACCTAGAAAAATTCTTACAGACAATGGCTGTGAATTCAATAATGCGGAAATGCGAGCATTGGGAAAGGCCTTCAATATCAAGATCATGACAACGTCTGCAGAGAGTCCTTGGAGCAACAGAGTCTGTGAGCGTCAAAATGCAGTCATTGGTGACATTGTTAGGAAGATAATGGCTGATAGCCAGTGTGAATTGGATGTGACCTTGGCAAAGGCAGTATCGGCAAGAAATGCTCTCACCAACTACTCAGGCTTTTCTCCT
Organism: Birgus latro; assembly: GCA_018397915.1. Taxonomy (NCBI): domain Eukaryota; kingdom Metazoa; phylum Arthropoda; class Malacostraca; order Decapoda; family Coenobitidae; genus Birgus; species Birgus latro. The sequence continues at coordinate 30,254 of JAGKTI010002151.1, forward strand.
AACCAACTTGTTTTTGGTCAAAACCCTGGTCTGCCTAATGTGTATGCAAATGATCCTCCAGCCTTGGAACCTTCATCACCATCGAAAATTGTGAGAGACAACTTGAACGCTCTTCATTTAGCTAGACAAGAGTTTATAAAGACCGAATCAGATGAACGCTTGGCTAGGGCTCTGCGGCACAACGTACGTTCGAGTGACCTAAACGACATCCGGAATGGAGATGAAGTCTTCTACAAAAGAAATGACAGTCATGAGTGGCACGGTCCCAGAATTGTAATAGGCAGAGATGGGAAACAAATTCTGGTGAGACACGGCGGTGTATACGTGCGAGTGCACGTATGTCGTCTAGCGCGAGCGCCAGAGCAAGATACTACAGTTGAAAGTGATGTCAGCAGTGATGAGAAGAAAAATGTTGTCCAGAAGAAGCCTAATGACGATCCTACACAAGTGTTGAATGACTATCCACCAGATGACGAGTCGGAAGATGGTGTGGTCCCAATCAATGACCCTCCCACAGTTTCTGTTCCGATTAATCAGCTTCCCAAAGTTTCTGTTGGAGAGTTGGTGTCTGGAAGGATTATAAGTCGGGCAGGTAAAGCCACTGGAAAGTACAAACACTGCTATAATTTGAAGAGGGAATCTGATGGCAGCATTGATTGGACAGATTTGGAGAAGGATCTTAGCGAATGGGAAGTGGTTGATGATGACACAGAAATGCTTGTTCTTTTCAACTCTGAGGCCGTATTATGTGCTAAGGAAAATGAAATTACAAATTGGCAGAATAATGATGTGTATGAGGAAGTAGATGATGTTGGGCAAGGTGCCATAACGGTTCGATGGGTTGTGACAGAAAAACTGAAAAATGGAAAGCCTATTGTTAAGGCCCGCTTAGTCGCCAGAGGATTTGAGGAAGACACAGTGGATCTCCGAAAAGACTCGCCTACTTGTTCAAAGGAAGCAGTGCGTTTGGCACTTTCTTTGGCCTCCACCAACCAGTGGGATTGCCACACTATGGACATGAAAGCTGCCTACCTGCAAGGTAACGACATTGAGAGAGTTGTTCATTTACGTCCTCCGCCTGAATATGCAAATGGTAAGTTATGGAGACTAAAGAAAACTGTTTAGGGCCTTTGTGATACTGCTAGGCATTGGTATCTGCGCGTAAAAGATCAGTTGTTGAGTCTCGGAGCTAAAGTATCATCACTGGATTCAGCGCTGTTCTCTTGGAGCAATGGTGGCAAAGTCGAAGGCATTGTATGCATCTACGTTGACGACTTCCTTTGGGCTGGTACACATGAGTTTGAACAGTAAGTGATAAATCGGTTGAGTCAAATATTCCTCATCGGCAGTTCAGAATCAAAATCCTTCAAATACGTTGGTGTCAATGTCTTCTCCAACATCGATGGCAGCATAACGCTCGACCAATTCCAGTATGCTTCATCCTTGAAACCAGTCACGCTGAGTAAACATCGTGCAGCAGTAAAATCAGGGGAGCTGTCCGAGTCTGAGAAAATGGAGTACCGAGCATTAATTGGGCAACTCAATTGGATTGCCACATGCACTCGGCCAGATACTGCCTTTGATGTGTGTGAGTTGAGCATGAATAGCAACTTAGCTACAGTAGCGGATTTGCTTAGACTCAATAAGGTGATCTCAAGGGTGAAGACTGACAACATGAAGATATACATTCCAAGAATGGGGCCGATCGAGGACTGTCATATAGAGTGCTTTTCGGATGCCTCATTTGCCAACCTTGTAGGCAATGGATCTCAGGGAAGTTTTGTGATCTTCCTACGAGATGCTAGTGAGGCAAGATGTCCTATATTCTGGCAGACAAGGAAGATCAGGAGGGTCATCAAATCTACCTTATCTGCTGAGGCGTTGGCGCTGCTTGAATGTGCTGAAACTGCTGTATATCTCTCCAACATATTGCGTGAGGTTCTGTGTGGAAAGATCAAAATAAAGTGTTTCGTCGACAACAAGAGTCTGGTGGGCGCCCTTTACTCCTGTAAGAGCGTAGAAGACACGAGATTGCGCATTGATATTGCTGTGTTGTGGGACATGTTGGAACGGGGGGAGATTGATGAGGTATCCTGGGTGGATACATCACAACAACTGGCTGATTGTCTCACCAAGAAAGGTGCCTCGACCAAGCGGCTGCGTGCAGCAGTCAGCCGAGACTAGAAAGTTTATAATACTTTAAGAGACATCACATATCTGTATGTGGCCACAGACTGGGCCTTGATAGTAATTAAACAAAAGTGTATGTATTGGATACATAGTGTGTATCGGGTGTTGATGGTACTCACACAAAAGTCTATGTATTGGATACATAGTGTGTATCAGACGCAAATAGACCATCCAGCTTCGTTCTTGGAATCTTCTGTCAAATTAAGAAGAGAGGACGAGAGTGTTAGTGTGTGTGCGCACGCACACATCTGCTAAGTCACGAGTGATGACGTCATCGGAAGGTTCCTGTGGTATGCAACCGGGAGCCTTGGCAGTTCACGTCGTGAAGGCGGCCGGTGAGTGTGGTCTGTATAGTTCCAACACTGCCTATTGCCTGACTCACAGTAGCAGCGTCAATCAAAGGCCAAGGCCCAAACACTGGATCAGCTGGCTCCAAACCTTCTCTATCCCAATCAAACTCCTCATTCAACAATCGGCTATAATGCTCTCTCCATGCATCTTTAATATCCTCACTGTTCACCACTACCCTTCCATCATCATTCTTCACACACTGCTCACCTACAATGTCCCGATTATCCCTCTTCACCTGATTTGCCACCCTAAAAATCATATTTTTCCTTTCTCCATGATTTAGATTATCAAGTAAAAGTCTCTGGGACTCAGACTTCGCCCTGTATACCTCTCTTCTAGCCCTGCGCTTGGCAGCCAAGTACTCCTCCCTGTTACCACCATTCTTCCATTCCTGGAAAAGCCTTCTTTTCTCCTTAACTGCAGCTTCTACACCCTCATCCCACCACCAAGTTACTTTATGTCTTGGTGGGCCTCTTGTCCAACCACATATTGCATTGGTAAATCTCAAGAGGCTGTTCTTAATGGCTCTATACTGTTCATTAACGCCTCTATCTACAGATTCCTGTTCAGCCACCACTCTCCTCATCTCACTATAAAAGGCATCCCTTACTGATTGGTTTCCCAGCTTCCATATTTTCCTCCTAGGTACATATGTCCTCCTTCTCATCACTTGTTCCTTAAGCACCATGTCACAAATCAACAGTTTGTGCTGCTGCACACACTCCTCGCTTCCTATAACTTTAACATCCCTCACTAATCTCCTATCAACCCTCCTGACCAGAAAATAATCTATCTGACTACTATTTCCCCCGGACTCGTACGTAATCAACCAGCTGATTCTTTTCCTAATATGTGTGTTGCACACAATCATGTCCATAGCCTCCCCAAACTCGAGTATTCTTTCCCCTTCCGCATTCCTCACACCATATGCACATCCTCCATGGACTCCTTCATAACCTTGAGCTGCTTCACCCACATGACCATTTAAATCCCCTCCCAGAACCACTACCTCATCATCACCCATACCACTCACTACACGTATAAAAATAATCCCAAAATCTATACTTCTCTGTGTCATCCAATCCTACCTGTGGAGCAAATGCCGATATAACTGAAATCAATTTCTGCCCGATCAAAATTTTCACTACCAATATCCTATCACTTACTCTCATAACATTCATGACATATTCCACCCCTTTCTCTGCAACCAACACACCCACACCCCCATATCCGTCAGTTCCCCCCAGCCAAAACAACTTATAGTAGCAATCCTTCCCAACAATCTTTCTGGCTGATCCACCCCTGTACCGGACTTCCTGCAAACAAGCCACATCCACCCACCTCCTACTGAATGCCTCAATGACTTCCCCAGCTCTTCCTCTCAAACTTCCCACATTCCACGAACCCACCCTAAACCCCCTGGGTGATTTGCTGTCCTCAGGCTTGCTTTGGTGCTTGTTTTTGTAGTTCATAGTCAGTAAGATAAAGGGGGGTAAACATTCCAAAGGCCCGACCCTTTGCACAGACCCAGGTCCAGGCAATGGATCTGGGACCCCTAGCCAACCAGTTTACCAGTGGCTGTGGCAGTGGCCTCGGGGCACCCTGCCAGGTCAGCTACAGGGACACCCTCCAAGCGCGGCTTGGCACTGCAACTGCCCCGCCATTATACACCCACTGATAGGGCAGCCTCCTGGGGCGCTACTCCCAGGTTCGGGCCCCTCTCTATTGAGCGGAAGCGGCAGCCTGTGAACCACAATGCCCTGTACCCTCTAGCACAGGTTCGAGCCCCATCTCGCCCCGGACCCACGATCTATGCCAGCAGAACCCCAGTCAAGCCTCCCCCCAAAGTCCGCCACTAGGCAGCAGGGGCAAAGTTTTCTGGCAGCATGCCCCTGCTGGCGTCAACCCCTGTAACGTAGTGGGATACGTTGTGTAATATGTAAAGCGCATGTGGTGTAGTGCATAGGATAGTTAGAGGAAATGTTTGGGAGAGTATGCTGGTCTACTCTCCATGTTACTATCACACTGAAAAGGTCAGCAAAGGGGGATGGTTAGGTAGCTAGTGAAACAGGAGCTCCAGCTCTCCCTATCCCAGCATTCCCATTCCCCTCGGGAGTACTACCCTGTTCGGCCCGTGCTACCACCCTTTGGACATATACCTGCACCAGCTCAATCTGTCTGAAGCACCTTAATTACTCAATAAACCATCGGGGGCCATAATTTGGTTATATGATTACCACCCAGTGCAGTAAATGGTTTCATGGTGTACAGGAAACCATTTGGCTTGTCACTCTGTATACAGCCACCGACAGGCAAAGGGAAGAGGAAAGAATAAGGGAAAGAAAGACAGAAGAGGGAGTGTAAAGTCACCAATAGGCAGAAGGATGAGGAAAGAATGAAGGAAAGAAAGACAGAAGAGCAAGGAAGGAAGAGAGGAAAGGGCAGACACCCAAAGTAGCACTACATCAAGTGGATGGATGGTGAGCACCCCCACCTACCACATAGCGGCTGTACCCCTGTACAGAAATAAAGGTGAGCGAAGTGAGTGCAAGAATTATTGAGGCATAAGTCTATTGAGTGTTATAGGGAGGGTATATGGAAGAATTATTATAGAGAAAGTAAGAGAGATATCAGATGTCCTAGTGAGTGATGAACAGGGTGGCTTTAGGAGTGGCTGAGGATGTGTGGATCAAATATCTGCAGTGAGACAGAAAGTGTAGAAGGCATGTTAGAAGGAAAGCAGGGTGTTCATGGCATTTATAGATCTTGAAAAAGCATACAACAAAGAAGACAGAGAAGGTTTTTGGAAGGTTCTGCTCATGTGTAGTGTAGATGGTAAGCTGCTAGGTGGCATCAAGAGTTTTTATGATGGTAGTGAGGCAAGTGCAGGGGTAAATGGGCATCTAAGTGATTGGTTCACAATCAATGTTGGCATGCGACAAGGTTGTGTGATATCCCCATGGTTGTTCAATATATATATATATATGGATGGGGTGATGAGAGAAGTAAAAACATGAGTAACAGAGAGAGAGGGATGGCACTGAAAATGAATGGTGATGGATGGAGTATCTCACATTTGTTGTATACTGATGATCTAGTGCTATTTGTAAATACCAGACAAGAGCTTGGTTAACTAGTGCAGAGGCTTGTAGATGTCTGTGAGTGTTGTGCTTTGAGAGTCTATCTATCTATATACCTAGGCTGCTTCCCCCAAGAAAAGGGAGGTAGCCGAGACAGGTCAACACACTACCAATTTACTCTTCCACTCATACACATTCATTCACATCTTAGCCCCAAAGGGGAGAAGGGACAGATCCTCACCGCACCACACAGAACGAGGGTCAACCACACAGTGCAGCCAGTGACATCCGCAGCAGGGCCCGACAGCAAAGCTAGTTTACCCCTGCCACATCATAGTGGACCCTTTCCCTTACCTGCACCTGACCTGATCAGCTGATTAGACAAAATGCGGGAGAATATCCCCTCAGGGCTGCGTCATCATTTATTCATTCACAATTTCCCTCCATTCATTTCTAACACGCGCAACCACTCTTCCTTGCTCAACAGACAACCCTCTCGCATCCAACGCTCTCTTCACACTGTCCATCCATCCTATTCGTGGTCTTCCTCTCAGCCTTACACTTCTCACATCAGATCTAGTTATCTTTTTCACCAATCGCTCATTGGTAGAAAAGAGTACAGTGATGGTTATTGCAAGAGAAGGTGACTCCCAGTGTGATGTTACAGTGAACGGACAGAGACTGAGAATTCGTGAGAGAGTCCAAATACCTGGGTAGTGATAGAAAAGAGGAAAATGTGAAAAAGAAGAGGAAATAGAGTGACACAAGGAAGAAAAGCAGCTGGTGCTATGAGGGCCTTGATAAGAAACAGAGCCTTGAGTTTTGCAGCTGAACGAGGCTTTACATGAAGGAATGTTAGTGCCAACTTTAACATACAGATGTAAGACTATGGCATGGCATGAAAATGAATAAGTCAAGAATAAGAGCAGTGGAGATGGGACAGCTGAGGAATGTATGTGGAATACAGAGAGTGGATAGGATACAGAATAATGTGATACGTGAAAGATGCGAAGCGAGGAAGTCTGTGGACTCCAGAATCGAAGAGAGTGTACTGAGATGGTTTGGTCATGCGGAGAGAATGGATGACAACAGATTGGTGAAAAAGGTATATCTGGGCAAATATGAAAGAGGAAGGAAGCGAGGTAGGCCAAGAAGAAGGTGGAGGGATATGGTGGATGAGTGTATGAGGAAGAGAGGTAAGGAAGTTGGTGAAGCTGAGGGACTGACAAGAGACTGAGCTGGATGGATGAATTTTGTGCAGAGAAGCACATAACCAGGGATTCTGAACCCCTTTTAACTTGACACCGCTCAGATTGGCTGTATCAGATAGGTATATGTAAAGCTACAGAATGTGGTAAAAGTTTTTTGGCCTACCTGATGGAGCCAGGATTTTCAAGGGATTGAATGATGAGTGAATGGAAGAGTGGCCCATTGAATTGGGCAGACTTTGGCTGTCTGGATGTTGCTACTCCTCACCCTGCCCTAGGGTGGGAAAGGGGGTCATGATGATGATCACATGTTCAAGCAAACTTTCAAACTGCTTCAATCTAATTGCACTGCAGAAGAGGAGAGATTTATAAATAGCTTGATTATGTTAACTATCACAACATTCTGTCTTTCTTTCCTTTCTGTCTTTTCTTCCTTCATTCTGTCTTTCTTTCCTTCATTCTTTCCTCTTCTTTCTGCCTGTGGGTGACTCTACACTGAGTGACAAGCCAAATGGTTTCCTGTACACCAGGAAACCATATGTCATGCTGAGTGGTAACCATATAAACAGGTTATGGCACCTGGTGGTTTAGTGGGTAACTGAGGCACTCCAATTGGATTGAGCCAGTGCAGGTTTACATCCAAGAAGTGGCTGAGGTCTATTGCTCACATGATGCCACTCAGGGAAGAATGAGGCTGGTCACTTTCATCTTCAACGTCAGGACAAACTTGCCTAGCCCGAGGCTCCTACGTTCCTCATGGGGAAACATCAGATTAGATGATGATGAACTATCACTACTCATGCTTCTTTGAAACATCTAAATTTCTGATAAAGCATATGTACTTTGGGTACTAGGAAAATGTATTCATTGATGAAAGCATTTACATTACAGTAGGCTACTGTTGCACAACTGAGTTTTGTTATACCAACATATGGTGATACAGTACATAACAGGTAACTATTTGCTCAACTGACAGTTTTGTGATATACAGGTATGGCAATCCCTCTCCTTCTCATGCCCAGTGCTTGAGTGAGGAAGCACTCAGGCAGCCAAGTCAAGTAATCATGCAGTGTTGCCAAACAGAAATCTGGAAAAGTGATAAACTGAACCTCAAAACGTGGTAAACTACAGAAGAACAGTTCAAAATTTCGTGCTATATTCGATTTCAAAACACATTAGATATAGAATAAAGCCAAAAGCCTGAATGTCTGCACAACTGACAAACTTCTATAAGTTACGGGAGCAACAGGCAATTGCTTGGCTTGCACAGCTTTCTCAGCATACAGGGGACAAAAAAGTTTGATACAGTTCTTCATTTTTATGACATTATCATGCATGTCACTCAACAGCCTTCTCATCACAAACTCTTCTGTCTATAAAAATGCTGCAAACGAAAAATCTCATATTCATGTTGACACTTGACATCCCGTCAATCTAACCCCTCAAGGCTGTTCAAACGGATCGACTAAACCTCAGCTTAAGCGCCACAGCAGCTTAAAATCTCATTCTGAATATCGGTGATCTGGGATTATGCTTTAATCCAGGGTTTAAACTGGGAATCATGTTCAAAACCAAGACCTGAATTTGGGTCTAAGACTGCGTCATAACATTTAAGATTCTGTCCTAAATCTTCAAAATACTGTGGTGGAAATCGGTCTCAAATTGTTAGGAGTTGATCATAAGCACTTAACATTCACACTAAATAGAGCCATAAGTATAGACACCTCCCGGGATCTTCTGCTGCTTGGGACTAGGCTTATGACGTTATCAAATGAATAAACTTGTTTGCCACTGCACAACAGGAACAAATTCTCCAGAATCAACCTATGTATCTGCATATGAAAAGGTGTTACCGGTGAACTTAGTGATGCACATGTGGTCAGGAGATACCGTCTGGACTATGCAGGTATTATTTTCGTGACCGATTTGCTCTGAGCAACATTAACAAGACCCACTCTAAGGAAGATGTTGCTCTGTTTTAGTGACAACTTGGGACCTTTACAACAGATTATAAGCAGGGTCATCACTGACATACCCGACTCTTTCATGAACTCAAACAATTAATAATATTCACTTAACCTCCACATGAAGTTCTTAAGAACTAAGTAGAATTTTATAACTATGTATGCATTTTAACCCTTTCCTTACAAGATGGAAACACCAATCATGATACAGAGTGAGAGAAGCAAACAGGACGGAGGAAAGTAAGGCATAGTGAAGAGGAGAGGATGGAGAGAGGAATAGTGAAAGATTACAGGAGATGAGGTGAGGTGAAAAGACAGGTTGCCATCTACAATTTTATGTACAGTGGCAAATAAATAGTTACTACAGTTTATATTTATCAGTGAAATGCACTCAGCAAACAACACCATGGTAATTTCAGACTTTTTACAGCATCTCTTTTCTACCACTTTTTGCAGAAATTCAAAATTTTTACAGAACTAAACTCCTATATACAGCACACGGCTAACTAAGCAGCTGATGGTTTTGACCTAAGGCTCGAATGTATGAGGACAGTCTACAACTCTCATATTTATGATTTTGCCCTAAGGCATATTTTGAAATAAACAGACACCAGGAAGAAAGGACAGAGACACGAAAGAAAAAGGAACAAGAGAAAACAAAGAAAAAGTGCTAAATGTTAAGTGGCACCCTTCTGGCTGATTCCACTTGCATAGATGCTACGTACTAATGGCGTGCACCACTTTATTCACCTTAATGGGGATAGGCTACCTTAAGGCTCACGGATAAAGGTAAGGATAGTTGCTAAATTTTTCCCAGTAACAAATGACAAAATAGACAGCCAAGCTTTGCACAATAGCACACCTTGGATAAACATCACTGGCTGGGATACTGCCACTGCAAAACTGGCATTAGACAATAACAAATACCTAACTGGACTCACAACAAGAGAAGGGTTGAGAAGAGTAATGGTGAAGCTTAACATGTCAACAATACTTATAGCTACTTATAATAAAAAGAAAAATGAAAACAAATAAATCCTACACCAGCCAACTCACAGATATATAATGCATGAAAACACACCTATACACTTGTAATTATTGTAATTATTAAAGAAAAGGCACTCTCACTCACCTTCTCAAAGTTATCACGATAAATCTGCAACTTGTCAACAGAATTTGAACACAGGTTTACATAAGACTCCCTCACTCCTATGACTAATTGAGAATCAAAAGCCTCCCCATTACGCTCAGCATGAACCAGCTTCATAGCAGAGTCCTGAAGGCGCTGCTTGATATTACTGAAGATACTTGCATTCCAGCTGTCTAACATCAGCTGTGGGATGAGGGAAACAGAGGCTATTAACCCATTTTACTTGCTTTAACCTCTTGTACATATATCACATCCTTTAGTTTACTCTTGCTTACCAGCCCACTTTATTCACCTTAATAAAAGTCTCTCACATAGAAGGGCTTTATTAATGTTCTATATAACCCTCCAGATCTAAATGTGTCCTCCAAAATGAATAAAATATTGTGGTTAAATAGATAAAGAACTAAATTAAATATTTTGCCCAGGCTCAATGGGAAAATTAAAAAAAAGTTATTATTCCTGTACTTTACATTCTGCAACACATAATATACTCTAAAATACTGTACAAAAAAACCCTGTCTGAAAACCTGTGTAATACATAATTTATTGTTCCTCAATAAAGTGAATAACCTGTACTACATGTGGTAAAATGATGAATTCTCTCAGTGCTAAAGTACTAATAATTATAGTACAGTACCAGAAACAATGCAACTGCTCTTGTCCATCTTCACTGAATCTTAATGTAATTATGTTCTTTTGCAAAAACAGTACTGTTGTGGCATATTAGGGCATACCAGTAATGAATATGAACATGGATGAGAAAATAAAATCAATGCTTAAAGGTGGTATATGTCCACTTTGTTTAAACACTTCATTCATGCATTTTTTTTTTTAAATTCTTGTTGCTAGAATGTTATTCTATTCAGTTTACAAGAGCCCTGTGGTAAATAGGGAAGTATCTAGCCCCTTTAATCCAAAAAAGTTTCTCCTAAGCTGCATAAGATAATTTGAAGGGGTTAATACCAGTTGCAAGATATATACCAGTATAACATTAAGTACTGTACTTATCATGTGTTACATTTTGTTCTCTCCATAAATGTTGACTGGGCAAGAGTCATTGTACATATGTTAGCTTACTCTTATCATTCATCACATTACCCCTTTGGTACAATGTTTCTTTTTTTGTTTCTTTATATCAGTCGTAGTTAAGATGACCAGATTTACTGGGGCTAAAGGTGGAACACTGTCATGTGTATATATAAATATATATATATATTTATATATTATATCTGCAGTAGGTGAGGGCGCCCATCATCCACCCACTTAGTGTAGTGGAACTCTGTTTTTTAAGGTAGCTCTACACTGAGTGGCAAGCCAAAAAATTTCTTATAAACCAGGAAAGCATTTACAGTGCTGGGTGGTAACCTTATAACCAACCAACATGTGTTCCTTACGTGACAACAAGTGGATGGGCAGAGGGTTAGTGTCCCTCCCCGGAAAACAACTAACTAAAAATACAAACAAGAAGCCTCGGACCAGGACTGACCACAAGGTCACGATTAAGGACCGAACAAAGAACATGGTACGGATAGCTACATGGAATGTTTGGGGTGCAAATGATGAAGTGAAAGAAAGATTGTCCAGATGCTTGAGGGTGCGAAAGTGGATGTATGTGGATTAACTGAAAGTAAATGGCGAGGCAGGAGTGTGAGAGAATGGGAGTATGGATGGGGTATATGCATGGGAGTAGGTAAGAATGAGAGGGTAAAGGAAGGAGTATGTATTGTGCGTAACAGATGGAAGGAGAATATAAGTGAGTATGGATCAGTTGGCTCAAGGATTGTGTCGGTAAAATTGAAATTTGTACTACAAATGTGGGCGACTGTGTGCATGTATGTGCCAATGCAAGATCGTGCACACAAAGTGAGAGAAGAGTTCTGGACAAATGTGGAAATGTGCATGGAAAAGTTTGAAAGGAATGAGTGTTTCTGATTGGAGATATGAATGGAAAAGTAGGGAACATGAAGGTGGATGGAGCAGTTGGTGAGTGGGGGTGTGCCTGCAGAGATGGATGAGAATGGCAGTGCTTTAGTGGACATTTGTGCCAGGAGAGGGTTGGCGATAGCCAATACCCTCTTCAGGCACAAAATGATCCATAGGTATACGTGGCAAATGATGAGAAGGGTGGGTGGTGAACTGAATGAACAGAAGGCAATGATTGATTAAGTGCGTATGGATGAAAGGATGAGAAGGTGTGTAATGGATGCAAGAGTATATAGAGGCTGGGGGAGTAAAGTATTTGGAGAAATAGAAGAAGGGAAGGACAGGACGAAGTAGTTCATATAAGGAGGGTGGAAAGGTTACAAGAGGATTGAAAAAGGGAAGAATACTGCATATGAGGAAAGTGGAGGGGCAACTGAGTAAATATGGATTGGAGCAGATGGGGGACGTGGAAGGTGCGTGCAAGATATTCACGGAAGAAATTTGTGCAGCATGTGAGGTGGTGTGTGGGGTGAAGAGACGACGAAAGTGGGTGAAGAGATGACAAAAGGGGGTGCAGGGAACAGCATGGTGGAATGAAGAGGTGAGAGAGGCTGTGGCACAAAAGACAAAAGCATATAATGAATGGATGAGAAACAGGGGCATGGAAGAAGTTGTGAGACAGAAGAGGGAGTTATATGTAGAGAGGAGAGAGAGATGAAAAGATTAGTGAGAGAGAGTAAGAAGAGAGTGGATGAGGAATTTGGAAGGAAACTGAGTGTAAAGTGTAGTGAATGTAAGAAAATGTTCTGGAAAGAGGTATAGAGTTAGACAGGGTGCCAAAGAAGTTAGTTGAGAGTGAAAGATAAAAATGGATTATTAGTCAAGAAGGGAGAAAAGGTGAGCAGATAGAGAGAACACTTTAAGGAACTAAGCAACTGCTGAACATAGAGAATGAAAGTAATGTGAGTATAAGTGGCTGGGGAATGGCTGGGACAAGGATGGATGTGAGAAGAGAGGAAGAAATCTGTAGGATGGAAGTTGTGGAAGCAATGAAGAAAGTTACAATGGGGAAGGCCCCAGGAATTGATGGAGTGTGTGGTGAAATGCTGAAGCATGGGGGAGGGACAGTAGTAGGATGGATGTGGAAGATGTGCAGATTGGCCTGGGAGGAAGGTAGAGTCCCGGAGGATTGGAAGTCGGGAAAATTGTTAACCTGGACAAAGGAAAAGGGTAAAAAGAAGTGTCTGGTAATCATAGAGGCCTTTGTCTTCTTAGTGTAATAGGAAAAGTATATGGCAGGATACTTATTGACAAAGTTGAGGAAATAACAGAGGAATTAGTTGGAGACAAACAGGGAGGTTTTAGGAAGGGAAGAGGGTGTGTAGATCAGATATTCATTCTTAGGGCTTTACTGGAAAAGTTTCTAGAGAAGGGAAAGAAATTTTATGTGGCCTTCATGGATTTGGAGAAAGCATACAATGGGGTGGGTAGACAAAAATTGTGGAAAGTATTGAGAATATATGGAGTAGATGGGAGGTTGCTGAAGGCTGTGAAGAGTATATATGAGGGTGCTAAGGCTGCAGTGCGTATGGATAGTGAACCGAGTGAATTTTTCTATTTGAAGGCTGGATTTAAACAAGGATGTGTCATGTCTCCGTGGTTGTTTAATCTGTACATGGATGGGGTTATAAAAGAGATACAAGGTAGGGCAGTGGATGTTGGAGCAGCCCTAATGAGAGAGGGCAGTGTTTGGAAAGTCCTTGTACTGTTGTTTGCAGATGATACAGTGCTGTTATGTGAAGACGAAAGGGAGCTGTAAGGCTTGGTGGATGAGTTTGGGAGTGTGTGTAAGAAACAGAATCTAAAGATGAATGTACAGAAGAGTAAGGGAAGAGTATGGTGCAGTGAGGCTAGATGAGGGGGAAATGGAAAATGTTAGTGCGTTTAAGTACTTGGGTAGTGCGATGAGTAAGGATGGAAGTTTAGAGAGTGAAGTGGTTGAATGGGTACAAAAAGGAAGAAAGGTTGCTGGTTCCTTGACAGCAGTGATAAGAAACAGGAAAGTGAGCATGGAAGTGAAAAATCTACTACACGACAGTATAACGTATGGAAGTGAAGCTTGGACATTGTTGGAGGAACAAAGTCAAGAGTGAGAGCAGTGGAAATGAGTTATTTGAAAGGAGCATGTGGAGTCACATAGAGAGACAGACTGACAAATGAGGAAGTGAAGGAGCATTGTGGTGTGGATGTGGATGTGACAGAAACGTTTGGAGAAATACACTGAGGTGGTTTGGCCATGTGAGAGCGAGAGACTGATGAGGAGAGTGTATGTGAGTGAGGTGGAGGGGGGAAGAGGGAGGGGGAGCCCAAGGATGAGATGGAGGGATGAAGTGCAGAGGTATATGAGAGAGGGGGGTGT
>JAGKTI010002151.1:59534-71139 GCA_018397915.1 Birgus latro
AGAAGATAATAAAGGTGAAGGGGAATGCCAGTAAATACTAAATTCAATGGTGAGTGTTAATTTATTTGTTTCTCCTTGCTAACCACAAGAATGTTTTCTTTTTTTAAGATGGCGTCAACACTTTCCGCGCCTACTGTATGTAAAAAACAATACTTATTTGTGAAACAAATATAGAAATGTAGAAATAGGTCAATATACAAATCAACAAAATATAGATAACTCACTTGCTCCGGAGGTGTTGAGCTGCTGGCAGGAACTTGAAGGAATTGAAGATGAGTCTGGTAGTGTGTGTGTGTGTGTATGTGTGGCGTATTCTCTGTTCCTTGCACCACTTTTGCCTAACACATGCGATGCGAACAATAGATTTCTCCACGAACATTCGCTGAACAACATATGTATATAATGTCATATATGTGTCGCTGTGTGGCGTATTTTCTTGTCTCTGATCATTACGTAACTTTCCACTGTCACTCAACGCACGCAATATTTCTTGGTAAACACTCGCTGCACTATTTTATATGAATATTTCACACTGAACCATATGCAATATAAAACACTATCACATGATTTTATCCCAGCCTCCTCTGTTATTCCCTTCCTTACTGTACGGCGTACGAGAGCGCCTGCTTCCTTAGCAACTGATGCATATGTCTATGTATCTCTATGGCATAACATAATGCCTGCTATGGTAGGTCAGTTATTTCACTAATCCACGCACTATATGTTTCACAGATATAAGTAATGGCTTCACTATAAGGGTAAAATACATCATTTACGGGCAGGGTGAGTGGAAACCCTGCTATAACAAACCAGACTCCTGCCTCTAGGCCTAATGGCTGATAATGGGCCCCAGTGCTTTACAAACAATATATCTATGTTCAACAGACACAATCACTTCACAGTATAGTCAAAAACACTGTACAATCACAATATTTCAATAATGGCTTCAGCCTCGGGTGGGAGGGGGAAAATGGCGGATTTAAAGGGGCAATGCAACACAGCACGACCCTGCTGTCTGGCTGCTAGTGGAGCACTGAGATTCTATCACTACGTACAGGCACATATGAGCCATTGCAGTGTTGCCGAGGTCTTACCTTGGGAGAGACACGCGGCTGCTAGAACGCTACAAAATTTGACGCAAATCGACCAAAAACTTTTTTTTTGGTTATTTTTTTTTTGCGTTTTCATGCGATTTGAGGTCCTATGCCTTGGCACACCGCACAACATGAAACGCAATTTGCCGTCCCGTGCACGAAAGGGTTAACATCTGGCAACATGATATCTAGCTTCATTCTGGATATTATGGCCATTTTTAGGCGATATTCTAGAGATTTATTCGTATTTTCTAGCAACAGTTTGTAGTGTTTACTATCTAGCGACACTGTAGAAAGTTTTCAGCACTAAACTAGCGAGACTGATGATACGGACTTGGCAACCCTGCATCCACGGTGTCATTTGAACGGGAAGATTTGCAGTTGAGGCACACACTTCAAATACTGTTCTCCGTGTTCAGTTGTTCACTGGGTTCAGCTTCACTTGTTCATGAAACAGCATGCCACGTATGTACAGTAATGAAGAATATGCAGATATTGTCTATTTTTACGTATTCTGCGATGGTAATGCCAGTGCTGCAGCCAGGGAATACAGGTGGAGATACCAAATGGTGCCACATTTCCTTGCAGCAGAATTCATTCATTCATTATCCAATCCTATGTCACCCCACAGAGGAGCATAAGAGCCAGGGCTAGGCAAGTTAGTCCTGACATTTAAGATGAGAGTGACCAGCCTCACTCGCGAATAATTGTAATAAATATTCTTCCTAACTTACAGTGACACTAATTTCGCTTTACAATAACGTTTTTTCATTGGCTGAGCTGTAGGTGTTATGATAATGTTGGTAGCAATATCCTACAAACCAAAAATTACTAACTGGCAGCAACACACCAGCCTCTTCTCCCTCCCTACTCCCTTTCAGTCCATAAAATTTGATTTTATCCTTGATTACAGTTGATTTGTGCAAAAGAATTGCAGGAATGCATGACTTGATGTTAAAGAATAGACTACGTAAAGTTTCTCCTTAAAACTCATTTGTACCGACAGGATATGGGATTTTCATTTACAGTATAGTATTGGTTAATGATACTCATCTCCCGTCGCCCTGCAAAGCTCCCACCCGATAACACAATCAAGCAATGAAACTTTTTCATTTAAACAGCCGAATGCTGGGTACTGAACTGAAATCGCAGTGAGCATACATTTATAGAATAAAATATACTCATAGATCATTTGTGTAAGTTTTTGTGATACGTCACATTACACCCTGTATATACAGCACTGAACCTCATCCTGAGGTAGCTAATCAAACACTGATATCTCAAATGGATTCCATGTCTCCGAACATACCGTATGGTATGGTGAATGGGCGGACCAGAGTTACCGGTTAGTGAGTTATTTGAGAGGAGCATGTGGTGTCACATGGAAAGACAGACTACCAAATAAGGAAGTGAAAGAGCGTTGTGAGGTGGATGTGATAGGAAGCGTTACCGTAGGAGAAACACACTGAAGTGGTCTGGCCATGTGGAGAGGATGGAAAGTGAGAGACTGATGAGGAGTGTATATGAGTGAGGCCGAGGTGGGAAGAGGGAAGGGGTGGTCAAGGATGAGATGGAGGGATGGAGGATGAGGGAGGGGGGTGAGAGCTGGGAGCAGGGCAATGAAATGGCAGGGGACAGGGTGACATGGAGGCAACCTGTTTGTGGCCACCCCTTACGGGATTAAGGCGTCTGGCAATAGATGGAAAGATAGAGTAATACAGATTTCATATTAACAATTCAGTATTACATTTGGTTTGGATTATGCATAATCTTACTAATTCATCATAATTTCATAAAAGAAGGACATTTAAGATAACCCGCTAAAAAAGTGGGACATTTTAGCCACAATTAAGAAAGGACAGATGTCAAAAAAGCAGGAGTGTCCTACATAAAAGTGGGACTCTGGTCACCTTAGTCTTAGTACCCTCACAAAATAATAGACTGTATACCTTATGAGATCCCTCTTACAGTGGTGGAGTTATAAATGGTCTCCATTAAACACTGGAAGAAACGTATCTCATAACTATGAATCTTGAAGATCTTCTAGCATACCATACAACTGGAGAGGTAGTACCCAACCTCAATTCCTGATTACTCACCTCTCAACACACAAGCAATAGCCTGTGTGGGCAGAATTCCTTATCTCTAACTTCAAGCAAAATAAGGAAACATAACATACCTTTCTAACAATAGAATCATCATTGTGAACTTTCTTTGAGACGGAAGTGGTGGTCTTGCCAGCAAGGGCTGACTCCAGTTGATTAAAGGGCAGTGGGAGATAGTTGCACTGCTGGAAGAACTTGCGCCACTCACTGATGTATGCCTTTAGTAGAGCCTGATCTTCATGTTGATCCAAAACACGCTGAGTGACAGAAAGTACAGTACAGTATATGTATTTTTCTGTTCTTTCAGAATTTACCGTATATACTTGTCTTGTACAGCATTTCATTACCATCCTAATCTTCTTTTCCACTTATAAATGGGGAAAGGGGATGAAATCTAGGAAATGAAAAACACAAACATGGGAGAACTATAAAAAGTGGCCAGTCAAATGTGCCACAACATTCATTTAATCACATAAAGTTTTCAAGGTCACTGCTGCATCCCAACCATGTGGTTAAATTGATTCTAGTCAGCCATGCAACAACTGACAGGCAAAGCCATTCTACCACCTGTCAAATAAAAAGCAAAAAATACCATAGCCCTTAACTTGTGCACTTGCATACATACTTCATTAATCCACTTCCTTCCTAAATTTTTTGTTTCTTCTTCCATGGGGTACCTGTTCTCTTAGATAGCTAATCAACACATCAGACCATCTTCTAGGCCTTCCATACATCCATCAACTCTCAAACTCATGCACAAATACCTTCTTCACCACTACTCATAAGTATTTTATGTTTGCACTCTCTTCTACACTTTCGTTAATCCACTTCCTTACCCACATCATTCATGCTCAATAAAATTCTTATTACAGTATATCCAACCTACAATATATAATATGACGTTCATTTCACTGTTCTCACTCTTGGCTGTCTAAACTTGAGCCATCAATGTATCAAACCCTTATACTATGAAGGTACTAACACAAGCTATTCTTTTACCGTTTCTATATTGGTACACTGTACTCAGTTTTATATTCTACATGCACGACTCCACAACACTGGCTGCTTTCCTTCTTTAAACCACTCTATTTTCTATTTTCTTCTCCCAGTTTCCGTTCTTTTCTGTATAGAGGTCTGTTTCAACTTGCCATTCCTTATTTTTCAACAAGGATACTTTCTGTCATACAGTTACTTATACTTCTGCTGATTCACATGAAATTTTCACTTTACATGATATGGTTCCCATCCTACTCACTGCCTGGGCATGGGTGATGAAATCAAGTATGTCATCTTGTAAGGCTTTCTGGACCTTGGGTGGCCCTTTCTCATCCCAGAGGCAAACTTTGTGCACCGCCCAGAAGAGGTCCTGCCATTCAGCCCGGCTGACACACTCCTGTCGAAGAAGCTTCAAGACTGTTGGCCGCATTGCAGGCCATTTTTCTTCAAAGGTGACGGTACCTTTATCCTAAAAGGGAAGATCATGATGTACTTTAGTGTGTCACAAACTGTACAAACATCATGAAATTACTACAAAAAAATGGAAAAATTACAAAGTATCTTAATGAAAAAGAATCATAGCACTATAAATAACAAGGCTGATATAGAACATCTTGTACTGCACTGTACCCAAGATGATATATTACAAATAGCTAGTGTAAATCAAAAGTAAGTCATTCAGTGAGGATCATAAAGTATGAACCCTATTACAATACTGCAAATACAATAAAACACCATAAGCTACAACAAATACAAGAGAAAACAAAAGTACTGTACTGTTAAAACTGTGAACTTTTTCTCACCTTCCCAAGACTGTATCAAAACCATATTACGGAAACCTATCCTTACAAGATTCACTGAGATACAGTACAGTAGTACGGAAGCACACTCAGCATTAAACTGGCACTTAATTATGACAAAAAGCCATACAAGGTTAAATCTATACTCAGAGATATGCATTACAAACTCTTAAAAGAATCAATGCATTTTCTGAGTTTTGATCTGCACTGACCTGCCACAATGATCCCATGATGGGCGTCTGCACACCAACACTTCACTTGTAGTAATACACAAGCTTATTCTTGTTTTTTTTTTTAAGCACTTTTTTTTAATAAAATAATTTTTTTTAAGTAAATTCTTTAAAAGGGCCACATCCAAATTTAATCTATATGACAATTTCTTGACACTCCTAAACCATCATTAAAAAAATTATAAGTGACTAAAAACTGTGTGGAAGTCTTAGCATTATAAGTAACCCATTTAGCACAATACACCATACACAGTACAGCATTCTTACATAATTACGGTATACTGTATACTCATCACCAGACTTGAAAAATGCAAAAAAACAATAGCCCACACTAGTCATGAACCTACTTATTCCCATCATTTTTTTTTTTTGGGGGGGGGAATTGTTCTGGTATGGTATCTACATTTTATACCCATTACTGCATTGTAACTGGATTGATCACAAAAACACAACAATTCAAATTACTTAATTCCATAAATGAAAAGATGGTACTACTCACCTATGAAATAACCTTATACTTGTAAACATAGTAATGTATACTGTTATGTCTTTTGGCTTTTATGATATATGAATTTAATAACAATAATGACTGAAGTTTATACTGGATGTGCTGTAGATATTCATTAGAAGTTTTTGACATTTTTACCTTTGCACCAAACTCATGCCATGTAAAACCACTGGGCCAACATTATAGCACCTAGTCATTATTCTTTAACAAACATCCATCACAAATCAACTTTTATACCCTGTTGGAAGGACAGAAGTCAAGAGTGAGAGCTGTGGAAATGAGTTATTTGAGAGGAGCATGTGGAGTCACATGGAGAGACAGACTAACAAATGAGGAAGTGAAGGAGCGTTGTGGTGTGGTTGAGGACGTGATGGGAAGCGTTAGGAGAAACACGTTAAGGTGGTTTGGGCATGTGGAGAGGATGGAGAGTGAAAGATTGACGATGAGAGTGTATGTGAGTGAGGTGGAGGGGGCAAGAGGGAGGGGGAGGCCGAGAATGAGATGGAGGGATGGAGTGGAGAGGTATATGAGAGAGGGGTGTGTGAGTTGGGAGCGTGGTAGTGAAATGGCAGGGGACAGAGTGACATGGAGGCGATTTATTTGTGGCCACCCCGTTCGGGATTGAGGCGTCTGGCAATAGATAGATAGATCATCATTTGTTTACTTAAACTGGAAACTGCACCTCGTACACAAGTAGCAATTCCTGCTCACTGTAAAGATATAAGGTTGGGTTAGGTTAATATCTTTATTCCAGCAGAAATTTATCTCAGAATCAAATTCCATCTATTGCAGACACCATAATCTC
The DNA here is from genome assembly GCA_018397915.1 of Birgus latro. Taxonomy (NCBI): domain Eukaryota; kingdom Metazoa; phylum Arthropoda; class Malacostraca; order Decapoda; family Coenobitidae; genus Birgus; species Birgus latro. Next base: position 66,073 of record JAGKTI010002151.1, read on the forward strand.
GTAAGAAGTGGCCATCTCTGACTTTAAGCTATTTGTTTTACAAGAAGGTGCACTAACCCTCCACCAACCCTCTTGTTGACAGATTGGGAGCACGAATGGTTTGGTTATTTGGATATCACCCAGCAGTGTAAATGGTTTCTTGGTTTACAGGAAACCATTTGGCTTGTCACTCAATGTATCATCATGGTAAAAACCTTACAAGAAAAATAATTTTAATTTTTAAAGGGAATTTGGTGCAAAGGTAAAAATTCATGAAGTTTTTAAGCTTCAATTTATTGTCTGTTTGTGGAAAATTTAGCAAGTCAACCTAAAACACCACCATGTGTCACTGCGGCAAGAGAATACGAAAATAGGAGGTGCTGGCCCTCCAGTCCACTTGAAAGGTTGCTGTACTTTATGCTCCAAAAACTATACAAATCCTCAGCCTAAAAGTTCACTAAAACATGAGCAAAGTGAAATCACTGAGAAATAACAATGAACTATAGTCGCGGTGCACGACTCGGAGGTTGTCATTATTGTACATTACTTTGGCAACCTACCCGTCAACAGTGCTCCCGATTTTGTGTATAATATGATATGCGTGTCTTTACTTGTATACTACGTTTGTACATAATAATATGATTCTTGTATAATATGATATGAAATCAGACACTGTTTAACAGGTAGGCTGCCAGGTTACGATAATGACAACCTCAGAGACGTGCGCCGCAACTATAGTATTCCACGTACTGTAACTTGAAAAGTAATCTGAAGTCAATTACAATTTGTAATATCAAGGGGGAAGAGGAGGGTATACATTACGTACTCAATGTGGACAACCCTAAACTATAATCAAACAAAAGAAAATACCGAGAAGAGAATTAAATGAATGAGAAAAATATAACATCCACACAAATTATACAGTACATCAAATTATACCTGCTAACCAGCAACTTTGTCACAAAACTGTATCACTTATCCGTTATTGTTACTTTTAACTTGATTCCACGTGCACTGATGCTTCAAAATGACAGAATTCATAAAATATCCCGTGACTAACAAGAAACCAGCCTGGGCTAAGGTTTTTGCCACTACTCTACCCCCTACAGCGTGAGGCTGCCCTACAACACAGAGACTGATACACGGTACAGAAGCCACCCTGGCCTCAATCACTTTGTCTGGACTACTGCGCCACCCTATCCCACCTCCTTCTGCGACTCAGGCCAACAAAGGAAAATTCTTGGATGTCAGCCGAGTTCAGTGACAAAGTCTTGGTAGATGTAAACAAATCAAACCCCGTCATAATCTTCAAGATTACTCCTTATCTACACAGTCTACCGAGATATTAACCAAATATTTACTGAATTTGAGTATTTATGGTGACAGTGGTTAAATATGATGAGCACAGAGACAATACAGACAAAGTGAATCGAGAAATAAATTGTAATACCATAATACAACAAACCTTTAACAACGCCGCCATGACATATTATTAGAGTTTATACTAGTTTACGATCAAGACTTTGACTTGTTTATTAATAAAATATGAAGTTTGGTTTTACTTTAATTAACTTACAATTAGAATGGCCAAACACCTAAATATTGCCCTGGCCTTTAAAAGATCAGCTCAAACTTACGCCTAGAACTAAGTTTCTCATTTGATAAGTTCTAACGCAAAGATTCCCCGCGAGATTTCAGAATCCTACGACTGAAGTTTGTTATCATTTATGTTTTTTCTTTGATCTATAATCATATGATAGGTGTATTTACATTTACTACAAGTAATTTTAATATTCGTAATAATGTCAATGATGTCAGCATTTATTGTCATACTGCTTCTCAAGTGCAAGGTTTAAGCAAAATACATAAAATACTTATTATGGCGCATTAGAATAAATTCCGTGTTGTGTCAGGCGTACGGATCACAGTTCCAAACAACAAGTGAATATTAAGATAAGTTCCGACGGATGAGACAATAACTGAGAATATCTATTTTGGTTTCCCTTGTCTTGGAGGTTCCATATGTAATTCTCTTTACTGCTGAAAAAATTAAAAACGCTTTAATCTGGAGGATCATTATATTATTTCTTGGATTTCTTTTTTTCTCTGTACAGTAGCCTACTTTCTATTTCACAAGTTAAATTACGATGGCAGATAATTAAACCACTAGTTTAACATCAAAGATTGTATGGTTGTACTTTAACTGTGTAATTTTTGCCCTCCTATTCTTTGTCCAACTATTGCCAGACGCCTTAATACCGTAAGGGGTGGCCACAAACAAATCGCCTCCATGTTGCCCTGTTCCCCGTCATTTCATCGCCCTCCCCCCAGCTCACACCCCTCTCTCTCATATACCTCTCCACTCCATCCTTCCATCTCATCCTCGGCCTTCCAGTCCCTCTCCCCACCTCCACCTCATTCACATACAGTCTCCTCGTTAGTCTCTCGCTCTCTCTCCATCCTCTTCACATGGCCAAACCACATCAGCGTATTTCTCCTAACGATTTCTATCGCATCCACATCCACACCACATCACTCCTTCACTTTCTTATTTGTCAGTCTATCTCTCTATGTAACCCGACTACACGCTCCTCTAAAATAACTCATTTCCATTGCTTTCACTCTTGGCTTGTGTCCTTCCAAAAAGGTCCAAGCTTCACTTCCATACGTTAGAGGTAGTATGACAATACTATCACGCAGCGACTTTTTTTACTTCCATACTCACTTCCCTATTTCTTATCATTGCTTTCAAAGAACCAGTAACCTTTCTTCCTCGTTGTACCCTTTCAAGCAATTCATCCTCCAAACTTCCATCCTTACTCATCACACTACACAAGTACTTAAATGCACTCACATTTTCCATTTCCTCATCATCCAACCTCACTGTACATTCATTTACATCACATCTTTCGAAGACCATAACTTTACTCTTCCTTACACATTCACCTTTAAATTCCGTTTCTTACACTCACCCTGAACCCGTCTTCGCTTAACATAGAAAAATTCATTCAGTTCACTATCCACACGCACTGCAGCCTTAGCACCCTCATACATAATCATCACGGCATTCAACAACTTCCCATTTACTCAATGTATTCTTAATATTTTCCACATTCCTTGTCTATCTGCTCTGTCATATGCTTTCTCCAAATCCATAAGGGCCCCAGACAACTTCTTTCCCTTCACTTGAAACACTTCCATTAAAGACCCAAAAGGATGCATATCTGATCTACACAACCTCTTCTCTTCCTAAAACCTCCCTGTTCCTCTCCAACTAATTACTCTGTTATTTCCCTAACTCTGTCAATAAGTATTCTACCATATACTTTTTTACACTCAGAAGACAAATGCCCCTGTGATTACCACACACTTCCTTTTCCCCGTTTCCTTTGTACAGGGGAATAATTATATCTGACATAATCCTCCAGGACTCCACCTTCCTCCTAGGCCAATCTGCACATCTTCCATTTCCATTGTACTGTACTGCTGTCTCTCCTCATTTCACCACACATTCCATCAATTCCTAGGGTTTTCCCCATTTTGAGTTTCTTCATTGCTTCCACTACCTCCATCCTGCAGATCTCTCCCTCCCTTCTCACCTCCCTCCTTCTCCCAGCCATTCCCCAGCCACTTATACTCGCATTACCTTCATTCTCTATGTTTAACACTTCCTTAAAGTGTTCCCTCTATCTACTCACTTTTTCTCCCTTCATTAGCTCTACCATTTTTATCTTTCACTCCCCTGCTAACTCTCTTTACCGCTTTCCAGAACATTTTCTTACGTTTCCTTCATCTTACGCTCAGATTCCTTCCTAATTCCTCATCCACTCTCGTCTTACTCTCTCTTACTAATCTTTTCACCTCTCTCTTCCTCTATACATATAACTCTGAATTCTTCAGCCTATCAACTTCCTCCATGCCTCTGCTTCCCAGTCACTCACTATATGCTCTCTTCTTTTGCGCTACAGCTTGTCTCACCTCTTCATTCCACCATGTTGTTCGTTGTACCCTTTTTCTTCTCTTCACCCCAAACACCACCTCAGGTGCTCTACAGATTTCTTCTGTGAATATCTTGCACACACTTTCCACCTCCCCCACCCGTTCGAAATCATATTTACCCAATCGCTCCTCCACTTCTCTCTTATATTCTGCCTTTTTCCCATCCTCTTGCAACCTTTCTACCTTGCATGGAGTCATGGACTACTTCCTCCTGTCCTTCCCTCCTTCTATGCCTCCACTGCACTTGAACCTTGAGTTTTACCACCACCAAGTGGTGGTCAGAGAGTCCACTCCCCCAACATCGGCATGCTCATGCACCCATTACATACCTTCTCATTCTGCCATCCACACACACATAATCAATCATTGCCTTCCGTTCATTCAGTTCGCCACCCACCCTTCTCATCACTTGCCACGTATTCTTGTGGATCATTTTATGCCTAAAGAGGGTATTAGCCATCTCCAACCCCCTCCCTTCACAAATGTCCACTGCCATTCTCATCCACTTCTGCCGGGACACCCTACTCTATTCGCGGGTAGTAAAATATCATCCTTGGTACCCCACAGATTCAAACTCTGCAGCTAAACTCACACGTGATCTTGTACATAGGCGCAACCTAGGAAGGGAGTTAGGTCCCCTTTTCTACTCAAATGAACCGAACGGGATGACAGTCCCAAGTGATAGTTCTCAGGTTGCTTTCTTTGTTCTCTAACACTAGATACCGTAATTCAAGAAAAATTACAACCAACAAAATTCAACTCTTCCACCTTAAAATCCTGGCTGCACTCCGACCATGTTAACTTAAGAACTCAGTGCTTTTGTGCCAACGAGAAAAAATGAATAAGTTGGGTTCCCCGATACCTTAATTATCAATTAAATTCACGCCCTAGCCACGTACCACACAAACATAGATACACAGCATCAGATAGCTAGAAAATATCTATCTGTCTATCTAAAACCAGGCGCCATAATCCTGCAAGTAGTGGCCGTTTGTCTTTGAGTTGTTTTACGGGGCACTAACTCTGGTGCGACGAATTATCGAATCGGCTTTGTGTAAGGTGGTGTGCTCACTCGCATATATACTATAT
>JAGKTI010002152.1:0-11654 GCA_018397915.1 Birgus latro
TTATCATATAGTATTACATAGTATATATATATTATACAGTTTATATAGTAATATATACTGTATATAGCGTGAACGGCATAAAGGCAGACCATGGTGCGGCGAAGCTGCCCGGCCATGTTTGCCCGCGCATTTGCCAAGTCGCAGCCGACGCTACGACTGCCTTTATAGTTCTGTCATGACGCTGTCGTGACGTATTTTTATGTCTGTCATGACGCATGCGCCGTACTCGTAGCATTAACGTGATGCATTCTCAGGTCCATCGTTTCGCATAATCCTGAACTGTCAAACAACTATCAGAAACATTAGCTCTGTCGTGATGCAGACCTGAGTCTTTTGTGACGTTGTCATGACGGTCATAGCGCTGTCGAGACGCAGTCGAAACGGTTTTTCCATCACGATTACGTCACGACGGGCCGAGGACGATCGCGATAACGTCTTGACAGTGCTACGTTGGGTACAAAATTCGTCGAGTTCCACGATTTTTTTGTGCAACCACAAACTTTTCGTGACGGCCCAAGAATGTGCTAGGATTGTCACGATGCGTCACGAAAGACCACGAGGAAGCGTCACGATAGCGCTACAACCGCTATCATTAGCGTTATTGTGATGATTTTCGTGACTGTGTGACCGGGGCTTTAGGGGATATCCTACTCGTACTGTACATGCAATCATCCCCCCTATGATCAAGTAGGCTACCCGTAATCAGTTAGAAAAAAAATACTTATTCCTTGCACTGAAAATACAGTTGTTTTAAAACATGAAAACTGAACTCGAAGAAAATATAATAGCTTCAGTCACTGTATTTGGATGGATGTAGCAACTAAGCTTTAATAATGAGCGCCAGTGTGATGATCCAACGTGCCTGATTTGGCTACAAATAAGAATTTGTCCTCGTGCAACCTAATTAACATTTTTGTCCACTTCATTAAAGCTTACGAGTATATACGACTTATCACTTCACTTCCCTCAGCGACAGCATGGCCCCTTCTTCCCAGTTCTCGGAAGTCATACCCCCACCGTACCTGGTAATCAGAATCAGGAGAGGAAGGCTACGGTATAATGGTTAGCACATTCAGCTAACAACTGGGAATTGTTCAGTTCCCAGGCCGATCACTCCCGGAAGTTTGTATCCCCTGTCCTTGTTCACCAAGCGGTGCGATTGAAATGTAAATTATTTGAGGGGACGATCGTTAAAAGAAAAAAAAAAGAAAATGGTTTCCTTAACTGATCCTCACTTATATCATAAAACCTTATGCTTTCTCTTTTATAACTGGCAGGAAAAGGAGGAAAGGAATAATGGAGAACTAGCACCAAGCCATAATATGTGTTTAGGCTATGGCACTAAGGTAAAGGGGGGTGGGGTAGATAGCTATAGTTAATGTAGGATATGAAGTGCAGTAAGAAAAGTGGATATCCGCCGCCTACTTTTATATAGGTGATATACGAACTCAGCAGGACTGTGCCTCTAACCCGCATGTGTGCAAAGTATAGAGACCGAAATATTGATCTGTTAGGAGTAGCGGGTGATAAGATAACAGATATTCCTCCTAACAGATCAATATTTCGGTCTCGTTTGTTTGTGTAGATTCGTCCAGAAACAAACAAGACCGAAATATTGATCTTAGGAGGAACATCTGTTATCACCCGCTACTCTAATCGGGTGTGGGTTTAAAGTAATACAGCTTTATCGCAACATACTCATAGGTATAATATGTCTTAATAAAGCATGAAGATGTAAAAAACTGATCTATTCGACAGAGTATCGCAGTTCTTCTATCTTATCAAACAGGTGTGAGGTGGCACCGCAACACAGATACGATTATTAGCAGTAAATGTTTACACTAGCCCTGTTTGACAGCTATTAAATCAGACTCGTGTAAAAATGTTGAATATTAAAATCGAGAGTGCCAGTTTTTCAAGCTTGACTTTTTAACAATATAAATGCTGATGTCGAGATCGACAGAAAAAAATGCTAACTTTAAAAGAAGGCATTACGATTAAGACCAGCGAAACGAGCTTAGAATATTTATTTCGCTAATTTTTTAAATGGTGTCCATGGGTAAATATTAAAACCTGTGAATGCTTGAATAATGAAGGAGAATGATCGCTAAATTTCAGCGGGAATGAATCAAGTCGGGTCCCCTCCCACAACAATCGTTCAGAAGGCGGGCGCAGTAGGGAGAATTGTTTCATTCTTGTTTTTCGCTTTTGCTGGAAAGTCAGTCACTATGGAGGTAAATTCTATATATTTTATGCCTGCCATATTAACGGTGAAAACTGGCATGTTGGATATTGCGGTAGTTGTCACACACGGGGAAATTTTTACATGCTTTACTCCACACCTTATCCCTATTGATTTCCATTTATGTTTTCAGGTGTATATTTTTCCAGGTTATTTGGTTAACTCATTTACGGATAAGGCATTGGTAACGTGTAATGGTAGAATATACCATTTCTGTATTACTTTCTGAGTGATATAATATTTCAAATGACCACTGAGAACCCTTTTCGAAATTTTAAACGACTTTCATGGCAGTATAACCAGTCTTTTTAATAACATGTACTGGTATATTTTTTAGTGTTTTTCTTCAGTATCAACATTTTACTGCGAGTATTAGCAGTACAACTTCAAAACTTTGTGTTAAGTCTTTTCTAGGAAAAATTTAAGTTGCCATTTCAGGTCCAATTAACTTTGATCATGAAACCTAGGTTTTTCAGATGATTTCTGGTGTGGTTTAATTTAACTCTAGCAAAAAACTTGGGCAGACATAAGCTTAACATTTAGCAGTAGGAACACCTTTACTGAATCTGTTTGTCTTATTCATGATAGTCTGTTATATTTTTCTAGTTATTTCTTAGGTGGTAAATAAACATTTCTTGTTAAATGTTTCCCCATTGTGTTTAGCTGTTACTCTGTGACAACTCTTGTTTGATTTGATTTGTCACATAATGGCAGAAGGGACTGTCCAAACCTAAGTGTTTAACTAAACTTAACCTAGCCTAGCTTAGCTGTACCAAATTATTTAATCTAACCTAAGCTCCAGTTGGGAAATGTAATCCACCTTTGAGTATGTGTAGTGAGTTTCTCTCCTTATGCTGGAAATAAACACTCATAGATACAGCTTAAGGAATGTAATGATAATAACAAGGCGGAAATTTTTCAGCAGGAAAGGGTAATTTACCACCCTGAAAACAGAAAAATACAGAAAACAAACTGGAGTAATATGAATTGAATTGATAAGGTCTTTCTGCTGCTTCAAGGAAATTATACATTTAGTAGAACTAGGAAAGGTCCTATAATTGTAATTTACTTTTGATTTATTATTTTTTTGAAGAAACTAACATACTGGACAGTTTGCTGTCTTGGACAACCATGAATAAGGAAATTTCCTTTTTACAGCATATACAGTAGGTGCGGAAAGTGTTGACGCCATCTTAAAAAAAGAAAACATTCTTGTGGTTAGCAAGGAGAAACAAATAAATTAACACTCACCATTGAATTTAGTATTTACTGGCATTCCCCTTCACCTTTATTATCTTCTTAAGGCATCTGGGGAGACTGATGGCGTAGTTTTGCAGAACAGACGGACTAAAACTGCTCCATGGCTGCAGCCTCAAGTTTAGGGAAAGATGATGTGTCCATACTACGCAGCTGCTGCTTCATGTACGCCCATAAATTCTCAATGGGATTGATATCTGGGCTGTTTCCGGGTCAGTCTCGAATAAAGGGAACCTCACAGTCTGTTAGCCACTGTTTCACTGACTTTGCAACATGTGCAGGGGCAGAATCTTGCATAAATACTCTTGCCTTGGTTTTATCAAAAGAGTCACTTAAAACATCACATAAGAGCTCCAAATAATTGTTCTGGTTCACTTTTTCATTTGCAGGTAGAATTACCAACCTACCAACACCATAATATGTAAAGCAGCCCCAAGCCATGAGTGAGGCTGGGTATTTAACAAACTTGGAAGTGTACTTAGGATCCAGGGGGTCACTGCCTGGTTTGCGGTACACTCGTGATGAAGGGGTACCAGTGACAGTAAATGTTGACTCATCACTCCAAAGCACAGTTTTCCATTGCTCCTCACTCCAGGCAAGATATTTCTTACAAAAATTTACTCTCTTTTTCTTCTGAAGTGCAGTTAGCAGTGGTTTTTTACGAGCACAAAAACTCCTGTAGCCCAGATCGTCATGCAACAGCTGCTGCACACTTCTGACAGACACATCTGCCAGCAACTATGGGTTCTTTTCTTTTAAATCCCGTGCTGTTAGCCTTGGATCCTTGCTAACTTGCCTTGAGATCAGCTGACGGGTCCTGAAGGTTGTCTTACGAGGTCTCCCAGGCTTGGGAAGTGGAGTGGGAGGAATGGCCTCCCCACTGTCCTTGAACTGCTTCACCAGTCTCTGCACTGTCCTCAGTCTAACACCATCTGATTTGCAATAAATGGGAGTTTGTGGCCAGCTTTGTATAAAGTAATCACTTCCACACGTTTGTCCTTGCTTGTGGTTACTTTAGGCATGATGAGAATGTGGTAGGTAACCAAATAACTGTGTTATTTGAGTCAAAACATGCCCTCGTGGTGCATCACACACAGAGATAATCATCCTCCTGTGGCTGCCCAAACATTACTGAGCCTGCTCCTGTGGTGCCAGACTTATCAAGCAGGGTTGCCAGCTCCCGTTGAAAAAGCGTCGGCTCATTTCGCATCACAGGGGAGGGTAGTATTGACCCTACTTCACTTAACGTGAAAAAGAATGACGTCGGCAAAAAAACGTCAATACTCTCCGCGCCTACTGTATATATATATATACAGTAGGCGTGGAAAGTATTGACTTTTTTTGCCGACGTCATTCCCAGAGGACTGGGAGTGACGGTTAACTCTTGCATTAGAGAGTTGGACAGAAATGGGATGAGAGTTTGTTGCTAGATGGGTACTACGTGCCCGTCGTAGAGGTGGAGGGATGCAAGCAGACAGTTCAGAAGAACAGTGACCATTGAAGTAGCGATAGAAGAGAGATAAAGGTGCAACAGAGCGGCGAAGAGACAAAAGTTGAAGGGAATCAGTAAGAGGAGGAGAGTTAATGAGACGAAAAGCCTTTGACTCCACCCTATTGAGAAGAGCTGCATGTGAGGAGCCTCCCCACACACGAGAGTTGTACTCCATACACGGGCAAATAAAACTCGTGTACAAGGTCAACAACTGTGCAGGGGTAAAGAAAGTTCGGAATCGGCTTAGCACACCTAATCTCTTGGAAGCAGATTTCACAAGAGATGTAATATGTTCTTTCCAAGACAAATCCCGAGAGAATGAAACCCCAAGCATGTTCAAGGATGATGCAGGACATAACTGTTCATTATTAAACATTAGTGGGTAATCCTGAGGAAGATTTTGTCGGGTTGATAAGTGTAAGAACTGAGTTTTTGATGCATTAAAAACAACAAGATTATTTTTACCCCAATCAGAGATACAAGCCAAGTCAGACATTAGGTGAAGGGGAATGCCAGTAAATACTAAATTCAATGGTGAATGTTAATTTATTTGTTTCTCCTTGCTAACCACAAGAATGTTTTCTTTTTTTAAGATGGCGTCAACACTTTCCGCGCCTACTGTATATGAGCTGATAAGGACATTATGTTGTTTTAGTATGTTAGAAGCTGTCAAGGGAAAAATGCTACATCAGCACATGTATTTGTTGACAATACTGTATTGTGTGAGTGTGGTAAAAACAACCAGAGTAAAAGGGACTTGATAGGTCAGAAAAGCCAGAACCTCAAAGATCCGTATTATGAGTTACAAAGGTTTTCACTGTACAGTAATAGAATGCCAGATGCGGACAGTCTTCACTTACCTATCTCTAGCTTCTTTGATACTCTCTCAGCTGAATAAAATCATTTGATTTTAGCAGGAATAGAATGTTAGTGTTGTTCTGACCATGAGAGTGTTGATGGTGACAGAATTAATACAGTACAGTGCAATGTAATCAAGTGGGGTTATCTTAAATGAAATATGCAACCATGAGAGTGTCATACCCTTATACAGCAGTAGACCTCTTCTAAACTGAGTGAAATTATCTGTGTTTAGCATTAATGAAAGTTAAGATTTTTTGCAAACTGAAAGAGATATCAGTAGTAGAGACTATTTTTAACCCTTTAAGGACAAGATCCACTTCCAAGATCAGTAAAAATATTTAACAGGAATAAAAATACAGTTTCTCATGGACTGAAATAGTTCAGTCTTTGATGTGTCAGGATGTAAAAACGGTAAATGAATTGCTTAATGAAGTTGTAAAGAAAGACACAGTACCTGAAGAAGTGTTGACGAATATGATTTTGATGCAATGGAGAGCTGATTGCAGGGAGTTGAAACTGATAACTCAAATAATAAAGGACAGAATGGGAGTATAAATGAAATAGTTTGTTTTATGTCAGGAAGAGGCAAGAGACACGACTGGTCCTAGCAGTTGCAAGAGATATACACATACAGTAATCCCTCTACTTTCCGGATGACCACTATCCGGTTACCTCACTGTTCGGACATCATAGGCTGATGATCGAAACCCCAAAATGCCCAAAAATTTCTAAGAAAATGAAAAAAATTCCGATTTTTTGTGACCACGTCAACTTGAATTTCCCGCGTGCGCTGACCAGCTGTGTTATCACGCCGCCTGCCTCTGTCCACTCTCCTCTCACTTCCCGCACAGCCGCAGGTTCGTGAACACGCTCTTGTACACTCTCGTCATGGCTGCTCACGTGCTTGCTTTTGTGGTGATCCCCTACCTCCTGCAGGGCTTGCTGCTCCTCTGCACCCTCTGCATCATGTGTGTGATGATGGCCCCGCCACCTGAGAAGAGGAAGAGAGTGGTGTTGACTTTAGAGAAGAAACGGGAGATATTGGAGAAGGTGGACGCGAGATGGCTGACCTCACGCATCCTACGTGAATTCAGCCTCCCTTGATCTACTTTGTTTGACATCAAGAGGTCCTGAGACAAACTCCACCAGTTCACGGTTGACTTCGCTTCGAAAACCAGACAGGACGTGGAGAGAAAGATGATGTTTACTCCTAAGTGTGCAGGCATCGACTGTTCCATGCTCATCTGGTATCAACAACAACGTGCTGCTGGTGTGTTGGTACGTGGAACGGAGCTGAAAGCTGCTGCCGAGAAGTTCACAAGGCTTCACGACACCCCAGACTTCGAGGCATCCGAAGGTTGGCTCTTCGCGTTCAAGTTACGGCATGGACTTACCAACCGTAAGGCCCTTGGTGAAGCTCTGGATGCCAATGAGGAGGGAATAGAAGGGTTTCGGCAGAAGGTGAAGGGCTTGATTGACAGGGAGGGCCTCACTCTTGGTCAAGTCTACAACGCTGACAAAACTGGACTATTCTATCGCTCAGTGCCCACAAACACTCTCGCTGAGGAGATGGAGAAGCTTATACCTGGCCTCAAGCTTTCCAAGCAACGGGTGTCTGCTTTGTGCTGCTCCAATACTAATGGCATGCACCAGCTCAAGCCTGTTATTGTTGGATATGCAAAGCAGCCTCGGTGCCTTATTGGGTTAATGGATATCCTTCCTGTCGTGTGGTATCATTCCACGAAGGGTTGGTTCACAGCCAAGATCTTCAGAGATTGGTTTCACCAACACTTTGTCAAGGAGGTCATTAATTATCAGACGGAGACACTGAAAATCCCACACGACCAGGTAAAGGCCCTCCTGATTCTAGACAATGCACCTGTGCATCCGTCTGAGGAGTTGGTGGCTGAGAATGGCCACATTAGGTGCCTGTTTTTGCCACCTAATTCGACTGCTCTTATCCAACCAATGGACCAGGGAGTGATTGTGGCAATGAAGAGGCTATACCGATGGAGGTTTTTGAACGAGGTGCTGGTTGTCTTCAAGGACGAGGTCGAGGGCAGGGAAGGACGAGACACGCTAGGACATCTGACCGTGGAAAACCTTCGCCGCTACAACCTCAAGTCTGGCATCTACAACTGGGCCAGTGCATGGAAGGAGTTCCCTTCAAGACTCTAGAAAGTGGTTGGTCTCGTCTGCTTCATGGAACTGACGTGGTGCACGACTTCCTAGGTTTCGAGGTGGATGACTTCCATGCAAGGTCTCGTGTTGGTGGAGACGTTATGGATGTGGATGAAGTGCGTTAGTGGTTGGACGAGGAGGAGGGCGATCCTGGATATCAGATCATGTCTGATATCGAGATCGCATCTTCTGTTGCTGGTCCTAGTACCCAGTAAAAAGATTCCGATGAGGACAGCGACGATGATGCGGAATCCTCTCAGCACGTCACTACTCCAGCCATCCCCAAGCTGAGCACACTCCGGGAACATGTCAAGTTCGTCCTGGACTACCTAGAACACCCGGACTGTGACGGGGAGATAGGGCCCTTGGGACCTGTGGAGGAATTGTGAGCTTTCAGGCAGTGCATTGTTAATCGTCAGAATCGTCATTGCTTGCGTCAGTCAACCATTGACAGTTTCTTCAAGCCCGTCACCCCCGCCGTGCCCAGCCCTCGCTCCACATCACTGCCTCTCCAAGACAGGCCTTCATGCTCCGAGCCACAGCCCAGCTCATCAGCCACGGCGGAGTCACCACTGGATGTGAGTTTGCGGCTCTCCTCAGAGTCCTCTGCAGTGGGTAGCCCATCACCATGTCCCTCCGATGAGCCCCTAGGCCGCCTCCAGCAGCTCCTCTCAGACTCTGACAGTGATTAAGCATCAAGGACTCGCCACTAGACCACACGGGAATTTACAGTGATGTGCAGTGCAGTGAAGTGATGTAATGCAAGGTACAGTTACTGTTATGGGAAGGGAAATGTTGTGGGAAGTGCTGGTGAGTGTAAAGTGCGGCGCAAGGATTTAGTGAATTGCATTGGTGAATTCCTTCAGGTGCCTCAGGTGCACCTTTATACTGTCAGAGTCTGGGAGGACGGAGCAGGTTATACCTCAGGACAGCGGCAGCCTTCTCGTAAGTACCCTAACTTCATCAAAAATCCTTGTTTTGTTCTTCCCATTTCATTAATTTCATGCATAGACTGTGTGAAAGGTGATTTCCATAATGATTTTCATGTCTAACCTTTTTTCAGCATACTGTAAAGTGGTAAAAAATTCCCATAAATGTAAATAATTAATTTCCTGTTATCAGTTTATTTTTTTATGCATTGTTACCAATAGTATTAAAGTGCACAAGCTGTGAAAAAGGTGATTTTCAGGGACTTCCATATCTGACTCTTACTTTCAGCATGCTGTAGAATGGTGAACACCTTTGCCATACCTAACTCTTAGCATCATTTTTCTGGTAACAGTTTATTTATTTGATGCTTTGTATCTTATATTTTAGTGCATAAGATGTGAGAAATGATTTTCATAGTGATTGCCAAGTCGGATACGTACTTACACTAAGCTGCCAAGTGGTGAACATCTATGCCTTACTTACCTCAAAATCATCTTTTTGGGGTTAAAATTCAATGAATTCATGCTTTGTGTTCATTATTTTTGTGCATACAATGAGAGAAAGGGTGATTTTCATAGTGATTGCCATGTCCGATACTTACACTAAGCTGCCAAGTGGTGAACACCTATGCCTTACTCACCTGAAAATCATCATTTTTCTCGCAACAGTTTATTTATTTCATGTTTTGTATCCCATTTTTTAGTGCATAAGATGTGAGAAAGGGCGATTTTCATAGTGATTGCCATGTCCGATACTTACACTGTGCTGCCAAGTGGTGAATACCTGTGCCTTACTCACCTCTAAATCATCATTTTTTAGTTAAAATTCAATTAATTCATACTTTGTGTCCATTATTTATGTGAAAGGGGACTAAAATAAGTGCTATGCATGTCTGGTAGGGAGGTAGGTAGGTAGTTTTCTGATTTAGGTTAGGTTAGGGTCATGAATGACTTGTGCGGGAGCTTCAGGACCACTTTCCAGACGACCACTCTCTGGTCATGCCTTTGGCTCTATTACATCGGATAGTGGAGGGATTACTTTAAAAGGAAAAGAAAGCTGTACTATGTTTTGGGGATTTAGATAAGGTCTTTGATAAGTCTCAAGGGTAGTAGCGAATTAGGTTATGAAAGTTGTGTTGAGGAAGGATGTTCTAGTTGGTGATGAAATTCTGCAAAGGGAGAACTACATTTCTGAAAGTGAGTTGAGAATAAAGTGAAGAATTCTGGGTCATTGTTGATGAATTCTGGGTCATTGTTGATGTGCATCAAGAGTTCAGTGATGATCCTTTGCTGATCATCATGGTACTTAACCCCTAAAAGACAGGTGTCTGCATATGCTGTCTAAGGGTATTAGAGTCAAAAGGACGGGTGTCCGCATATGTAGTCACGCTCCCCCACCCCCCACCCACCCTTGCCCTCACCAACAGGCTGCATAAGAGTTACAACAGACAACTTACATGAAGTTCCTTACTATTTATGATAAAGTTGCCTGAAATTCAGATATGAATGTTCTCTGCTTTTAACTTCTCAATCATGAACCACATGCATGTGTCACTTTATGTTTAGGTTGAGATTAATAATCACGCTAGCATGTGTTTGTTCCTTAACCCAAAGGCAGTCATCCATGTGTTGCGATCCTGTCCCATGTCCCTGGTCACTTCCATAACATAGAAGTCTCCATGCAGAACCTCATCCCATGTCTTCCTCTAGGTATTCTTCCTTCCACATTCACACCTGTAATCCTCCTCTCTGCATGTTCTAACCATATCAGTTTATTGATCTGCAGCACCTCCCTGATATTTCTTGTAACAAATCTCTCTTGCAGTACATTTTTCTCAGTTGTCATGCAGTGCATCCCTACTCTTCCACCTCAATACTCTTTTTTCTATGCATTCCAGTCTGCATGTATCTTCATCTCTTACAGGTCAAGTCTCACTGCTGTCCAGCATACTGGCAATATGTCTCACACATGGCATGAAACGAGGGCCCCTTCATGGTCATGGGAGGCAACACTTCCCTAAATCTTTTCTTCACATATCATCAAGTTCCTCCTTCCACACCCAACATGTCCCCCAGGCAATAAAACTCCTTTATACATTCTAAGTGGCTGTTTCCCCAATCAACACTTTCCATTCCATCACCCAAAGCCCAGATAACCATACATACAGAATGTTGAAAATTTCTCACATCCTACAGTCTACCTCTAATACCAGTGCATCTTTTGTGGACCTATCTGTTACAAGATGCATACAGAAAAGAATTCCTCCCAATTCCTTTTTTGATACAGTACAGTACATAGCACAAAGTCATCTTGTTTCTTCATATTTCCTCCTTCACACTTTCTGATTATGATCTTGTTCTATCAGTACCAATGTTTTGTCTCTGACTCCACCCCATCCCTCCACCTCTTGTAATTTTCTCTGGTCTTTTCAATAGTTTTGGCAACCACAACTAATCTGAAATACCAATTTCCAAAGTAGCTTGACAGTGCTTTAACCCCTACAAGACGGGCATTGGAATGTTTTAACATAAGAGCAGGATGGGCATAATCGTTGGGTGCGATATGGTGAGGGGGTTGTGGTGTGGTAGTGGTGGTGGTGGTGGTGGTGGTGTATGTGGAGGGGTAGTAGGATGATGTGGGGGGGCTGGGTGCTTGTGGGAGGTGGGGGGTGGGTTTGAGGGGTAGGGTGGG
>JAGKTI010002152.1:21611-35647 GCA_018397915.1 Birgus latro
GGGAGAAGGAGGGTTGTGAGAAGAGAGGAAGAAATCAGTAGGATGGAAGTGGTGGAAGCAATGAAGAAAGTTAAAATGGGGAAAGCCCCAGGAATTGATGAAGTGTGTGGTGAAATGCTGAAGCATGAGGGAAAGATAGTAATAGAATGGGTGTGGAAGGTGTGCAGATTGGCGTGGGAGGAGGGTAGAGTCCCGGAGGATTGGAAGTCAGGTATAATTATTCCTCTGTACAAAGGAAAAGGGGAAAAAGCAGTGTGTGGTAATCATAGGGGCATTTGCCTTCTCAGTGTAATAGGAAAAGTATATGGTAGGATACTTATTGACAGAGTTAGGGAAGTAACAGAGGAATTAGTTGGAGAAGAACAGGGAGATTTTAGGAAGGGAAGAGGTTGTGTAGACCAGATATTCATTCTTAGATCCTTAGTGGAAAAGTTTCTAGAGAAGGGCAAGAAGTTGTATGCAGCCTTCATGGATCTGGAGACAGCATATGACAGGGTGGATAGACAAAGTTTGTGGAAGGTATTAAGAATATATGGAGTGGATGGGAAGTTGTTGAAGGCAGTGAAGAGTATGTATGAGGGTGCTAAGGCTGCAGTGCCTGTAGATGGCAAACTGAGTGAATCTTTCCATTTGAAGGTTGGATTGAAACAAGGATGTGTCATGTCTCCATGGTTGTTCAGTCTGTACATGGATGGGGTTATAAAAGAGATACAAGGTCGGGCAGTGGATGTTGGAGCGGCCCTAGTGAGAGAGGGCAGTGTTTGGATGCTCCCTGTACTGTTGTTTGCAGATGATACTGTGTTGTTGAGCGAAGACGAAGGGGAGCTGCAAGGCTTGGTAAATGAGTTTGGAGTGTGTAAAAAACGGAATGTAAAGGTAAATGTAGGGAAGAGTAAAGTGATGGTCTTCAAGAGAAGTGAAGCCAGTGAATGTACAGTGAGATTGGATGGGAAGGATATGGAGAATGTGAGTGCATTTAAGTACTTAGGTAGAGTGATGAGTAAGGATGGAAGTCTGGAGGGTTAAGTGCTTTGAAAGGGTGCAGCAGGGAAGGAAGATTGCTGGTTCGTTGAAAGCAATGATAAGAAATGGAGGTGAGCATGGACGTGAAAAAGTTGTTACATGACAGTATTGTGATACCAACTCTAACATATGGAAGTGAAGCTTGGACCCTGTAGGAAGGACAGAAGTCAAGAGTGAGAGCAGTGGAAATGAACTATTTGAGAGGAGCATGTGGAGTCACATGGAGAGAGAGACTAACAAATGAGGAAGGGAAGGAGCATTGTGGCTTGGTTGTGGACATGATAGGAAGCGTTAGGAGAAACACGTTAAGGTGGTTTGGGCATATGGAGAGGATGGAGAGTGAAAGGCTGACGAGGAGAGTGTATGTGAGCGAGGTGGAGGGGGCGAGAAGGAGGGGGAGGCCGAGGATGAGATGGAGGGATGGAGTGGAGAGGTACATGAGGGAGAGGGGTGTGAGTTGGGAGCAAAGTTGTGAAATGGTGGGGGACAGAGCGACATGGAGGCGATTTGTTTGTGGCCACCCCATGTGGGATTGAGGCGTCTGGCAATAGATAGATAGATAGATAGACTTTACTGTAGATTATCATTCCGTATGAAACCCTAGCTTCAACATCCCTCCAGCCGAAACTAGGGATGCAGAGTTGTTGCTGTTGTTGACATGGCCCCATGCTAACATGAGTGTGAACTCAATGAAATGGAGGCTGAAATTGACCCTTCTGCAATCCATTCACCTTTGGGGGGAAGGGTAGGGTGTGTATGGGAATTTCTGTAACTGAGCAGTGGGACCACCTGATTATATCAGGGCCATCACTGGAAGGCATCCCTCTCCAGCATTAGGGATGAGCGGAGACTATGGCTCACATCTGTGCAGTGTTGATAGACTACTTCACCATACTGTAGTTTTCATGCCCTTGTATTTTCCTAACACTCTCTAGATCCTACCCACCTCATTTATAATTCTGGGAGGCTGGGTTAGGATGTGTCATATTTACTTTACAATACTTGGTAGTGCTCACCCCATCCTTAGGTGGGAAAATAGGTCAGGATGATGATGATGATTGCATTTTTATGCTCTCTTTCCCCATTTCTCAATCCTGTCCAACATATCCATAATAATGAGAGGCTGGGTGTGGATGTTTCATTTTTACATTAGTTGGTACATTATTTCTACTTTTATTCTTTCATTTTCTTGATTTTGGATTCTTCCGACCCCAATTATGATACACACTGGGAGGTTGGGTTAAGATGTTTCTTTTGAGCATTAGATGATAGTTATTTTATTCAATGTTTGTCCATTTTCTGGTTTCTCCCCATGATGTTTGTTTATGGCACTTGGGATAAGGACGATGATGGTGTGTACTGGTACTGTACATAAATCAGATGCAGTGGCTAAATATCTGTTCAGTGTTTTTTCCTAAAGTATGAGTTACTTGCAGGAAAAAATTCAGTGGAAAAAAAAAAAAAACATTATGTGCAAAACATTTTGATATTGGTTGAAGAATGCATGTTGATTATGGATTACAGTGGAGTTGTGTGAAACATATTTATATACTGTATAGTATATTTTAAGGCATCTCTTGCCTAATGATTGGATTACCTAGTCCAGTTAGAACTAGGATGATTATGATAATGTATGAGTTGCTGTCCAACATTTTCTGGACCAATACTATATAAAACTGAAAACTCACCATAGCTCCTGTTGGCTGCCATCACCCTCGAACTAGTTCCCTGGTGCATTGGTACACCAGTCCTAGCGCTTCCTTCATTGCTGGAATGCTTCCTGAAAGTCCTTTTCAAGGAGAGTGTTGAGTGTCGCTGGCTGTTCCTTCAGGATGGCCTCGGTGGTAACAGAACAATGCCCTTTTAGCCTGATCTTCATTTTTGGGATCAGAAAGAAGTCATGAGGGACCAAATCCAGCGAGTAAGGAGGGTGGGGTACAATAGCCATGTTGTTCTTGGCCAGAAACTGCTGGGTGTTGAGTGCACTATAAGCTGGTGCGTTGTAATGGTGAAGCAGCCAGTTGTTGTCTTGACGAAGGTCGAGGCATCACCTTCTCACATCTTCACACAGTCGCCGCAGAACATCACAGTAGAAGTTGGAATTGAAAGTTTGGCCAGCTGGGACGAATTCTTTTTACAAAATCCTCTTGATGTCAAAGAAAATGATCAGCATGCTCTTAACAGTGCTTTTCACCTGTCTGGCCCATTTAGGTCTTTCCAACCAAGAAATTACTCACTGAACACTTGCAGAATCATTGCTAGGGTCTTTGTTGCATTTTTCATGAGATTCGCACAAAATTTGATGCAAATTCGCTGTTCCTGTTTTATATCCATCTCAATTTGCACATCAGCAAACAAACGAACGTCTCTAATCCCCATGTCCTCCTAGCTCTGTGCCGCTTGGCACACTGACTCACAATACATATTAGTACTGCCACCTTGAGGCGCATCATTCTACAACAACCTGTTTAGGAGTCATTATCCCAGTCTGGAAAAATTTGGATAGCACCTCATATATGTCAAGTGGATGCCTTGACTAGTACCAAACATACATTTTCCTCTAGATGCAGTGACAAGACTAACCACAGGTACAGGCATCTCTTGCTTGGGTTACCTTGCCCTCTGATGATGATGATGTACTGTGTGTGTAAGGTAGATGCGCTGAACATTATCTAATTATCATTTTTTCTTAGATGCGATCGCAAGAGGATCCACAGGTAGTAGCTACTGTATTGTATTTGTTGTGCTTGGATGTTTGTCAGCAGTACTTATTAGCCAACATTTATTTTATTGTGTAGTGCTTATTTTTTATAGCCTGCCATGCTGAATACTGAGGCATTGTTTCATGTTAGTACTGTGTTGTTCTTATTTTACAGTTACATTTATATTTCTTCAGGTCACCATACAGTGAGGATTTTTTTACAGCCCAGTGTACTGTATTTTTATTATGCAAAATAATTATGATTTGATGAATTTGTTTTACAGCTTATTACTAAAATTATTAAAGTACTTATACAGTCAGTCATTATTTACAGTTGGTGCATTAATTTACTGATGAATCAGCACCTTTTCTTGGTGTGAAGTTGCTTTTACTTCACTGTTACGTTGTTCAGGTGACAAATTAGTGTTTTTGTGCATTTAATTATTCAGTATCACTTAAAATTATTTTACTAGTAGCACTTCATCAGCACATGTACTGGACTTTAAATGGTGACTGACTATGCAGCTGAATTGACTTTGAATTTTATAATATAGTACTGTACATCATTTTGCATGGTGGTCTAGTGGTTATAATGCCCCATTCAGAATGACAACCCATCCATAGGTTTGATCTGAAGAGGTGACTGGAGACTTTTTGATCATTTAATGTCACCATGGAATGCAGGCTGGTCATCTACCCTTCGTATCATATCATTGTATCATTTACAAAGGCTTCAACATACTTGCATGCATCAGCATTGGTTACCTAATGGCGGCCCTCCATGCAGCTCGATCTCAGGAAGCCTCCCTATTCAGTCCCCTATCCCTGAGGCCACACTCTATAACCTCATCCCAGGTCTGTTTCGGTCTTTTTCTTGCAGCCCTACCCTCGACATTCACCCTTCTCATCTTCTGCACCCAATTGTCAACCTCCATCCTCCCCACATGCCCAAACCATCTCAGTCTACGCCTCCTCATCACAACAACAGTGCACTCAAGTTCCATCCATCCCTTCAACTTTTCCCCTCCAGGCCTCACATTCAAGGATGCACTACACATCCATCTAATCACCATGTTTCTGTGCATGTAAGCCTATGAATATCCTCTTCCTTTACTGCCCAGGTCTCACTATCATACAGCATTACACTCCTAATACATGCTGCATAGAAAGATCCCTTAGCACAGAGGGAGAGCCCGCTCAGTGTCAGGAGATGCAACAGCTCCCTGAACTTCCTCCAACCACTCCTTACCAGCCCCACCTTGAGCCTATAACATGTCCCTCAAAAACTAAACTCCTCCACCTACTCGAGACTCACCAGCCATATCAGTCCTTTCATGCCTGACAGTCTCTACATCAGAGTTTACCAGACTTTTTTGGCTGTGACCCTGAACACAGATTTTTTTGGCCTGGCAACCCTCAAGGCAGAAATGTAATTTCAGCATACTGTATTTAAATGTATTGGAAGACAAATACCAAATACGAATACTCCATCTCTGCACCAGACATGTTTCTGTCACATACTTGTCTCACTTATTCACAAACACTCACCCGCATACTCGGTGATGATAACTTTAATTGTAAAACACACTCATGTAGAAATTACCAACCTTATCACACCAGTCATAACAATATACTGTAGTTTAGCTTTAGCAAGTTACCTTACTTGAGTGAAAATTCCCTGGCTTAAGCTGTTTCCTCTATTAGAGTATTAAATGGCTGTTCTGCTTATGAATTAGCCTGGCAGTCACAATAAATATAAAAAGTAAGAGGCAAGCAAAACTTATGATAACTTCATATCACAGCATGTCAGTCATCCAACACAGCAACATCAGAAGCGAGTAAGAAACGATACTGCAATTGTGTCAGGCGCCAGCCGCCTCGGCGTACAAGTGTTGGGTGTGAACAGACTCGAATACGCCAGGAGTTTTCATATACAGTAATCCCTCTACTATCCGGACGTCCACTATCCGGACACCTCACTGTTCGGACATCGTGGGCTGATGGCCAAAACCCCCAAATTGAAAAAAAATAAATAAATAAATAAATAAATCCAATTTTTTTCCGAACGCGTCAGTTTGAATTTCCCGCTCAGCCTCCCTCCTACTAGTTCTGTCTCAACTCCTGTGAACAGTGGATGGCTGTCCGCTCGTTTGTGGTATTTTCGTTCTTGTTTAAATAATCAAAAGTCACAGTGCTAAGGATTAAGTGTAGTTAAACACTGGATTACTGGACATGCTTCAAGAGCAATTATGACCACTGTAAAAACCTTAGAGATGAAGGTAAACAACAATCATGGACTGTAAGTAAACATTGTCAACTGCTAAATATTTTCCATAATCACTTCTAAATCCTCATTCTCTGGTTATATTTTAATTACTTCGTGCTTTGTGTCCCATATTGGAGTGCACAGGCTGTGAAAGAGGTGATTTTCTCAGTGATTACCATGTCCCTTACATACGTTCACTGTCTAGTCAACTGGTGAACATTTTTGCCCCACACACCTCTAAATCATAATTTTTCTGGTTACATTTTATTTACTTCATGCTTTGTGTCCCATATTTGAGTGCTTAGGCTGTGAAAAGGTGATTTTCTCAGTAATAATCATGTCTGCCTTACTCACCTCAAAATCATAATTTTGGGGTTAAAATTTGATTAATTCATGCTTTGTGCCAATTATTTATGTGAATGGGGTCTTAAGTGCTATGCATGTCCAGGAGGGAGGTAGGTAGGTGGTTTTCTGATTTAGGTTAGGTTAGGTTGGGGTCAAGAATGACCAGTGCTGTTGGTGAACAGTGAACACCTTTGCCTTACCTAACTTTTTCTGGTAACAATTTATTTATTTGATGCTTTGTATCCCATATTTTAGTGCATAAGATATGAGAAATGATGATTTTCATAGCGATAGCCACGTCCGATACTTATTTATACTAAGCTGCCAACTCATGAACACCCCTGCCTTACTCACCTCAAATTCATCATTTTGGGGTTAAAATTTGATTAATTCATGCTTTGTGCCAATTATTTATGTGAATGGGGTCTTAATTAAGTGCTATGCATGTCCGGGAGGGAGGTAGGTAGGTGGTTTTCTGATTTAGGTTAGGTTAGGTTAGGGTCAAGAATGACTGGTGCTGTTGGTGAACAGTGAACACCTTTGCCATACCTAACTCTTTTTCTGGTAACAGTTTATTTATTTGATGCTTTGTATCCCATATTTTAGTGCATAAGATGTGAGGAATGATGATTTTCATAGTGATTGCCACGTCCAATACTTATTTACACTAAGCTGCCAACTCATGAACATCTATGCCTTACTTACCTCAAAATCATCATTTTTGGGTTAAAATTCAATGAATTCATGGTTTGTGTCCATTATTTAATGCATATGGTGTGAGAAAGGGTGATTTTCATAGTGATTTCCATGTCTGATACTTACTTACACTTGCTGGCAAGTTGTGAGCACCTATGCCTTACTCACCTCTAAATCATCATTTTTTGGTTAAAATTCAGTTAATTCATGCTTTGTGTGCATTATTTATGTGAAAGGGGACTTAAATAAGTGCTATGCATGTCCGGTAGGGAGGTAGGTAGGTGGTTTTCTGATTTAGGTTAGGTTAGGTTAGGGTCATGAAAGACCAGTGTTGGAGCTTCAGGGCCAATATCCGGACAAGACCAATATCCGGACATGCCTTTGGCTCTATTATGTCGGATAATGGAGGGATTACTTTTATTGATGCTCTGTTATTCACAACTATTTTCCTGTTCCAGAGTCTCAGTGATGTTTTATGTTACAAAATTGTGATTCAAATGTATTTGCATTACCTTGTCCTTCTGCCTACAGGTGACTTTACACTCCCTCTTCTGTCTTTCTTGCCTTCATTCTTTTCTCGTCCTTCTGCCTATGGGTGACTCTACACTGAGTGACAAGCCAAATGGTTTCCTGTACACCAGGAAACCATTTACTACACTGGGTGGTAACCATATAACCAAATTTTGACGCCCGGTGGTTTAGTGGGTAATTGCGGCGCTCCGATCGGATTGAGCCGGTGAAGGTTTGTATCCAAGGGGTGGTTGGGGTTTATTGCTCATGTAATGCCATTCATGGATGAGTGAGGCTGCTCACTCTCATCTTAAATGTCAGGACCAACTTGCCTAGCCCCAGGCTCCTACACTCCTCCGTGGGATGACATAGGATTGGATGAATGAATGAATGATGTACTCTTAACCTTTTTTCATTTTCTTATTTTTATTATTATTATTATTTTTTATTTATTTGTTTATTGATTTATTTATTTATTTATTTTTTCTTTTCAAACCATCCCGCAACCCTCAGGAGCATGCCCCCAACCCTCATTTGGGTTGCGACCATAGGTTTGGGAACTACTGCTCTACATGCTCCCTCTGACACACTGCACATACATCATCATCATTATCTCATAGTCTACCTCTAATGCCACTACATCTCTTAAGCACCCACTTATCACAAGTGCTGCTCAGGATGGAGTTACTTCCCACATCCTTATGGCAAGCCACAATGGCCATTGTCCCTCTCCTTTGACAGTACTGTATCGCCACCGGCCCTAGTTATCATCACTGTTGTTTCATCCGCATTTACTCTCAAACCTTTGTGTCCCATTCCATCTCCACTTCCCGAATCATTAATCTGCCTCCCTTACATTCTCAGCCATTAACACAAAGTCATCAGTATACATCATCTCCTATGGAAATCCATTTTTTAAATCACGTGAGAGATCTTCAATCACCATGACAATAACAGGCTCAAGACTGACCCCTGATGCATGCCAGCATTCACAGGAAACTCATCAGTCAAATCTCCATTCACTCTCACCAGTGCGAACACCCACATACATAGCCATAACTACTCTAACCACCCACTCTGTGATCCCAGCTTTCTCATTGCTCACTTCACCACCTTCCTAGGGACTCAGTCAGAGGCCTTCTCCAAAGCAACTAAAAAGTACAACTCCCCTTTCTTTCCTATACTGTATAATTTCCCTGAAGCTGTAGGACAGTGAGTATGGCATCAGTGGTCTCTGCTTGGCATAAACCCAAACTGCATCTAAGTATTCAGTCTTTCCCCAATCGTACATTCTAGGACTCTTCATTATCTTCAGTATCTGGTCCAAAAGTTTTATGCCTCTATAATTTCCTCTTTCTAGGGCATTACCCTTCCCCTTGTACACATTTTCAGTCACAGTTTTCAGTCAGTCACCTGGGACAACACACTTATCACTTAGTCATTAACTAAACTCACTGCTATATCTCCTGAGGGCCTCAGCATTGCAACAGTCAACCCAGACACACCCACCACCTTTCCCAACTGCATCCTGCCTCTTGCTTTACTCACAGTAGCAGCATCAATCAAAGGTCAGGGGCCAAACGCTGGATCCGCTGTCTCCAGACCTTCCCAGTTCCAGTCAAACTTCTCATTCAGCAACTGGTTATAATGGTGTCTTTAATATCCTCACTGTCCATCACTACCTTTCATTTGTCATTCTTCACACACTGCTCACCTGTGATATCCCTGTTTTCTCCCTTCTGATTTGCCACCTTAAATACCATATTCTTCCTTTCAGCACTGATTAGGTCATCCAGTAGAATTCTCTGAGACTCAGATTTTGTCCAGTTTACCTCCTTTCTAGCTCTGTGCGTGGCAGCCAAGCATTCCTCTGTGTTACCACCCCTTTTTCATTCCCTGAAAACCCTTGTTTTCTCCCTTGGATGTTTTATTATTTTACTGGACTACAGTTGCCTGGCCTTGGGTCCCTACAACTTGATTCGGGTAAAATGGCATTGGCTGTTACTTTGTATATTATTACTACCATATTACATTATTATTATTATTACAGTAATATTATTATTATTATTATTATTATCATTTATTTCACTCAATTTTTAAAACATGTTATTGATGTGGCTGCATGTATTGAAAATACAGTATTTGCTTATGGGGTAGAGCCAAGATATCAAAAGCCTTAATGATGTGTGAATGATTGTGTGGCCCATTCCACTGGATGCACAGTTTGCTAGTTCTCCTTCTGTTTTAATTTCTCTTTCTTTGTTTCTAGATCCAACCTCACCCTGTCTCAGGTTAGATAAAGCTGTTGATAAAGGGGGGGGGGAATGGTACCTCACCATACTTCTTTGATGGGAGAGAGGTCAGGATGATGATGAGGAGGAGGAGGAGGAAGAGAGGAAAAATACATGGCTACTCACTACAGTCAACCCCCACTGTTCACCAGGATTACCATGCGGACCCCACCCAATGGACAAAGTCTGCGAATACTCCGTACCTACCATGGAAATCGATGGTTTAATTGTTTTAACTATTCCCATTACCTACAAACCCACTGTGAGACCTGTAAATGCATTTTAAAGCACATCAATACTTCCCCAAAAGACAGTACAGGATGATACACAAGCCTTCTGGGTACTGTGTGCAGTACTGTATTCACCCATGCAATGATGACGATTAGCGTTTGCCGTGCAGTACATGATGAATGATGAATGTTCTGTACTATATGGCAGGATGATAGAATTTCTCCAAGAAAACATGCAAAAAAATCACCCATGAACCTCTAGGAACAGGTGATGTTGTGGGAAAAGCAGGAAATATCCTATGAATTTTTGAAATAATTTCCCTGAAAAATCCATGAGTATGCTAACCTGTGAATAACGGGGTTTGACGGATCACCTCTTAGATGGGAAAAGGGCTATGATTGTGATGATGATGAAGAGGTGATGGATGAATAGAAAAATACCAAGTATGGGGCATGTTTCTGTATTGTAAATATGAGACAAGTGAGAATAGATTGTTACTTGTGAGGTAAAGCTGATAATTTTCCAGATACGAATGATGAGCAGATGGGTGCATGTACAGTTGTGGACATGAATATTGTTATATTTCCCTTCCCTACAGTTGATATTGAGACATTAAGGAGTAACTTATGAACCAAATGATATGATTTTTGAAGTCCAAAAACTTTTCAAAATGCTGTATTATGTAAGAGATTCATAATGATTCATTCAAAAGGTCAAGTTGTTGTCTGCGGCCTTCATGGATTTGGAGAAAGCGTATGACAGGGTGGATAGACAAGGATTGTGAAAAGTATTAAGAATATATGGAGTAAATGGGAAGTTGTTGAATGCTGTGAAGACTATGTTTGAGGGTGCTAAGGCTGCAGTGTGTGTGAATAGTGAACTGAGTGAATTTTTCTGTTTGAAGGTTGTATTGAAACAAGGATGTGTTATGCCTCCATGGTTGTTCAGTCTGTATATGGATGGGGTTGTAAAAGAGGTACAAGGTAGGGCAGCAGATGTTGAAGTGGCCCTAATGAGAGAGTGCAGTGTGTGGAAACTCCTTTTACTATTGTTTACGGATGATACTGTGTTGTTAAGTGAAGACCGAGGGGAGCTGCAAGGCTTGGTGAATGAATTTGGGAGAATGTGTAAGAAACGGAATCTAAAGGTGAATGTTGGGAAGAGTAAAGTGATGGTCTTCGAGAGAAGTGAAGTCAGTGAATGTACATTGAGATTGGATGAGGAGGAAATGGAAAATGTGAGTGCGTTTAAGCACTCGGGTAGTGTGATGAGTAAGGATGGAAGTTTAGAGGATGAAGTGCTTGAAAGGGTGCAACAAGTAAGAAAGGTTGCTGATTCTTTGAAAGCAGTGATAAGAAACAGGGAAGTGAGAATGAAAATGAAAAAGTTACTGCATGACAGTATTGTAATACCAACTCTAATGTATAGAACTGAAGTTTGGACCTTGTTGGAGGGACACAGGTCAAGAGTGAGAGCAGTGGAAATGAGTTATTTGAGAGGAGCATGTGGAATCACATGGAGAGACATTGACAAATGAGGAAGTGAAGGAGCATTGTGGTGTGGATGTGGATGTGATAGGAAGCAATAGGAGAAATATATTGAGGCGGTGTGGCCATGTGAAGATGGAGAGCGAGAGACTGATGAGGAGAGTGTATGTTAGTGAGGTGGAGGGGGGGAAAAGGAAGGGGAAGACTAGGGATGAGATGGAGGGATGGAGTGGAGAGGTAAATGAGAGAGGGGGATGTTAGCTGGGACCAGGGCAGTGAAATGGCAGGGGACAGGGCAACATGGAGTTGATTTGTTTGTGGCCACTCCTTTCGGGATTAAGGCGTCTGGGAATAGATAGATAGATAGTATTACTGACTGCAACTACAGCATCATCAGGGATGCACAACCTGTCACCCAAGGGCCACATGTAGTCCTCTAAAAGTTATTACGTATCCCTCAGTGTCTTATGTACACAAGACACTGAGGGATACGTAATAACTTTTAGAGGACTACATGTGGCCCTTGGGTGATAAGTTGTGCATCCCTGATTATTTTGCATTTACATTTCTCTATCTATCTATCTATTGCCAGACGCCTCAATCCCGAACGGGGTGGCCACAAACAAATCGCCTCCATGTCACTCTGTCCCCTGCCATTTCACTACCACGCTCCCACCTCACACCCCCCTCTCTCATATACCTCTCCACTCCATCCCTCCATCTCATCCTCGGCCTCCCCCTCCCTCTCGCCCCCTCCACCTCACTCACATACACTCTCCTCGTCAATCTTTCACTCTCCATCCTCTCCACATGCCCAAACCACCTTAACGTGTTTCTCCTAACGCTTCCCATCACGTCCTCAACCACACCACAACGCTCCTTCACTTCCCCATTTGTTAGTCTGTCTCTCCATGTGACTCCACATGCTCCTCTCAAATAACTCATTTCCACTGCTCTCACTCTTGACTTCTGTCCTTCCAACAGGGTCCAAGCTTCACTTCCATATGTCAGAGTTGGTATCACAATACTGTCATGTAACAACTTTTTCACTTCCATGCTCACCTCCCTGTTTCTTATCACTGCTTTCAACGAACCAGCAACCTTCCTTCCCTGCTGTACCCTTTCGAGCACTTCACCCTCCAGACTACCATCCTTACTCATCACACTGCCCAAGTACTTAAATTCACTCACATTCTCCATATCCTTCCCATCCAATCTCACTGTACACTCACTGGCTTCACTTCTCTCGAAGACCATCACTTTACTCTTCCCCACATTCACCTTTAGATTCCGTTTCTTACACACTCTCCCAAACTCATCTACCAAGCCTTGCAGCTCCCCTTCGTCTTCACTCAACAACACAGTATCATCTGCAAACAACAGTACAGGGAGTTTCCACACACTGCCCTCTCTCACTAGGGCCACTCCAACATCCACTGCCCGACCTTGTATCTCTTTTATAACCCCATCCATATACAGATTGAACAACCATGGAGACATGACACATCCTTGTTTCAATCCAACCTTCAAATGGAAAGATTCACTCAGTTTGCCATCCACACGCACTGCAGCCTTAGCACCCTCATACATACTCTTCACTGCCTTCAACAACTTCCCATCCACTCCATATATTCTTAATACCTTCCACAAACCTTGTCTATCCACCCTGTCATATGCTTTCTCCAGATCCATGAAGGCTGCATACAACTTCTTGCCCTTCTCTAGAAACTTTTCCACTAAGGATCTAAGAATGAATATCTGGTCTACACAACCTCTTCCCTTCCTAAAACCTCCTTGTTCTTCTCCAACTAATTCCTCAGTAATTTCCCTAACTCTGTCAATAAGTATCCTACCATATATTTTTCCTATTACACTGAGAAGGCAAATGCCCCTATGATTACCACACACTGCTTTTTCCCCTTTTCCTTTGTACAGAGGAATAATTATACCTGACTTCCAATCCTCCGGGACTCTACCCTCCTCCCAAGCCAATCTGCACACCTTCCACATCCATTCTATTACTATCTCTCCCCCATGCTTCAGCATTTCACCACACACTCCATCAATTCCTGGGGCTTTCCCCATTTTAACTTTCTTCATTGCTTCCACCACTTCCATCCTGGTGATTTCTTCCTCTCTTCTCACAACCCTCCTTCTCCCTGCCATTCCCCAGCCACTTATACTTGCATTACTTTCATTCTCTATGTTCAACAGTTCATTAAAGTGTTCTCTCCATCTGTTTACTTTTTCTCCCTTCTCCACTAGTAATCTACCATTTTTATCTTTCACACCCCCACTGACTTCGTTGGCACCCTGTCTAGCTCTCTTTACCTCCTTCCAGAACATTTTCTTACATTCCCTCCACTTTGCACTCAAATTCCTTCCAAATTCCTCATCCACTCTCTTCTTACTCTCTCTTACTAATCTTTTCACCTCTCTCCTCCTCACTACATATAACTCTCTCGTCCGTCTCTCAGCTTCTTCGT
>JAGKTI010002152.1:57608-71138 GCA_018397915.1 Birgus latro
GTGTGTGTGTGTGTGTGTGTGTGTGTGTGTGTGTGTGTGTGTGTGTGTGTGTGTACTTGTTACCATTATATCTCCTGAACAGCTTGAGCTATCAACAAAACCTTCAAGGTATCAAGATATGACCAAAGTCTTGGACGAGTTCAAATATGGGCACTTAGGGTCAAGGTCAAGGTCACCAGAATGGCTGCCAATGGTCAACTAGTTTTTATCACCCGCCTTTAGTACCATTATAATTCACGAACGGCTTCCCCCCGTTTCCTTGCTCATTGTTGTTGTGGGGGACTTTGGGGACATTGACTGGGGCTTGATGTGTGGGGAGTTCTAGCACGGTACCTTCATCCCCTCCACAGGTGCAGAGGCCTGGTTGCAGGATGACCTTCCAGTACATTCTGCTCTCCCCTCTCCCCCCTCCTTGGGTCCCAGTCGTTGCCTCAACTAATTTTGCAAGGCTCCTTTCTTTTCCTATCACTTCTTCTTTCCTTTTCTTCTATCTCTCTCCGCGCTATCATTTGGCTTTAAATGGTGTGGACTTTTCCACATTCATCAAAATTCTCATCATTGACTCGTACAAGTTGCAACAGGAAGGACTGGATGTGCCCTTGGGCTGTTGTCTCGTCCTACGTTGGGGGTCATGGTGGTTCGGCGCCACCCCAGTATGCGGACCTCTGCAAGGGGACCCTCTGTAGAGCCGGGACCGCCGCTGGGCTGCAGCTGTCGGTTCCGGGGGTGCCGTGGCTCAGCGGCGGGACTCTCGGTCATTGACTGGTGACCCTTCGCTGTACAGGGGACCTTTTTCCTCTGGCACTGCATCGCTATCCCTTTCAGGGTAGGGTAAGGGGCACACTCTGGAGTTTAGCCCCCACTGGGGTCGTTGGCTGGGCCTCTAGACTAGGGGTTTTGCCTGTAATGTCCTTCCTTTTCAACTGTCAAGATGAACTTTTCCTGTTTTTTATATCACCATGGATTCCGTTATTAGTTCCCCCTCCCCCGGTTTTACCGCCGACCTGACCCAGGTAACAACCTCGGCTTCTCTTTGGGATGTCCCACCAACTACCTCCACTTCTCTGCCTCTTTCCTCCTCCTCCTCACCTCCATCATCCTCCTCCTCACCTCCATCATCCTCCTCTACTCCAATTACTACCCAGGCATCCTCCACTAGCTCCTCCTCTATCATTACCCTAGAACCATATTTTCCCCTTTCCTCTTCTACCTTTCTCACGCATATCTCTCGTCCTCGCCCATCGCTACTTCCGTTTCCCAAGCAAACAGAACACGATAAATTCCAAGCTTTGTTCGGCCCCCAGATGTGGACCAAGTTTTTTGACATTCCCTCATCTCCTCTAGCAGGCGATGACCTGCTTTTTCAGTGTTGCCTGTTGAAGCAGGTAGGCAAAGATGTCTGATTAACATCTCGTCCAGATGGCTCTCGTATTGTAACAGTTCACTCCGAAGAACAGGCGACTACGATGACCAGTTTATTTAGTCCTGCTGGTACCCCAATTACTGTATCAAAAAATGTACCCCTCAATTCCTGTGTAGGGACAGTCTTGGTTCCCACTTACGTTGGTCTTGGTGACCGTCAGTGGCCAGCGTGTTCTCCTCTTATCCAGGAGATTTTAGAACTCCAAGGTCATAAAGTCAGTACGGTACAGTGTTACTCCTTTCCTTCTACGCAACGCCGCTACTATTCTATAAATATTGCAAAAATCCGTTTCGATTGTTGTGCTTTACCTACCTCCGTTAACCTTGGTGGTCTCCAGCTGAATGTTAAAGAATCTACCCCAGTCCCTCGTCAGTGTCGTGTTTGCTGGAAATTCGGGCACCCTCTGAAGTTTTGCAGATCCACTCCTGTGTGTCGTCTTTGCTCATCTCCAGACCATAAGGACGGTGAATGTCCCTCCGATCATCACTTCTGTACTAATTGTAGAGGTGAGCATCCTGCCACCAATCGTTGTTGCCCTTCGTACAAATTCGAATGTGAAGTTCTCCAAATCCAACTGACCACTGACTCCGCCGGGCTGAAGCTCGCCGGGAAGCACGTCGACAAGGTGATAAAGATGCTACTGCCACTGCCTATCGTCTCTATTCTTCTTCTGCATCCTCAGATGTCTTAGGCACTTCTTCGTCCTCTCCCACGTTTTCGTTACGGCCTGCTTGTTCTCTTTCTACAACTCAGCCTTTGTCTGTTTCTCCTCCAACCACCTCTTGCCCCTCTTCGTCCAACTCTATTTCGTTATCAGATTCCTTTTCAGTTCTCGATCGCTCTACTTCTACTTCTCTTTCTTCTACCCTACCTATGCCATCGACTACTTCCATGCCAGTGTCACATCCTTCCCGTTCTCGACCATGTCCCTCCCACCCCGCCTCTCCCCTTTAATCGATCAAGAAACGCAAAGCCCATCGTGGGTCGCGTCCTGTTCCTCAAAAGCGTTGCGCGCCTCCTCTCTCCTCCAGATCTTCAAACTTCCACCCACCTCGACATGCATCTTCGGGTGACAATTCTCCCGAAACTATCCAGAAAATTACACGGTTTCTTCAGGATACTTCTTCTCCTTCGTTTGCTCCAACCACTCCTGCTACCGTCCCCATTTCAACTACTATAATTACCATTTCTGCCGATGTTCACTCCCCTCATCTCACTCTTCCCTCCACTCCTCTTCCTCCTGAGGCTGCAGCCTCTACCTCATCTACTTCACCCATTATCTGTCCGTTACCTCCACCTTTCTCCTCTTCCCCTACCTATCATCAAATCCCTTTTAGACCTTCCTATGCCTCCAGGAGAAGAAACCCCCTCTCCTCACTGCCATTCTTCATTGCCCGAGTCATGCCCTTTCACCATTCAGTTTTCAAGTGGTTCCTCGATACCTACTATTCTTGCTCAAAGGTAACCTCTTCTTCAACAAACATAGGTTTTTAGCATCGTCAATTTTAGCATTGTTTTAATCTTCAGTTTTATGGTACAATGTCTATTTTACAGTGGAATTTTCACAGTTTTACCTCACAACGTAATGATTTACGTTATTTGCTTTCCGTTTACCAACCTGCTGTGATTTGCTTACAGGAAACTCGCCTACAGGAGTCCCCACCTATCCCCAATTATACCTTTTTTATCTCTCCACATTCCATTTCAGATGTTTGCATTTTGCTTCATCATACGGTTCCATTCGAACCATTACAAATTTCTACTGAGCTCCCCTGTGCCATTGCCTGCATATTTCTTAGGCGCTGGTTGACAGTTGTCTCTCTCTATTTCTCCCCCTCAGTGGCACTTAATTTTTCAGCATTGGCTCTCCTACTCTCTAGTCTCTCTTCTCCATATCTTTTACTCGGCGATTTTAATACTGTAGTCGAAAGCCCATGTGGGGTGATTCTGTTATCAATCCTTGTGGTTGACTGCTGGAATTTTTTATTTACCATTATGAGCGTTTAATCCTCAATACCGGTGCTCCCACCCACTTCGATGCACGTATGCATACCTTTTCCTGCACTGACCTTTCTTTATGTTCCCCGTCTCTCACTCTTGACTTCACTTGGTCTCTCCTTCAAGATTGTCCATTTAGTGATCATTTTCCAATTCATCTGCGACTCACGTCGTATTCTCCTGCTCCATGCCCTCCTCGTTGGTGTTTCGCTCGAGCCAATTGGACAGCTTTTACTTCCTATATGACTCATCTTTCTATTCCTTCTTCTTGTGTACGTGATATGCTCGCTAAATTCCTAGACGTGATACTAAATGCTGCTCAACGGGCAATCCCAAAGACCACTCATCCCTTTTCGTCTAAATGTGTTCCTTGGTGGTCGCCAGAATGCTCAAGAGCCCTCCGCATCAAACGGGCCACTTGGAAGAGCTATTGCCACAAACGTCATACCACCAGTCAAGTTCATCACCTTATCCTTTTCCGACGTGCCAGCGCTGCCTTACGCCGAACAGTTAAAGAGGCTAAGAAATCCAAATGGAAGTCATATGTTTCTCATGTTCTAACACCCCCGTCTCGGCAGTTAGGGCTTTTGTATCCGTAAGATAGCAGGTAAACATCTACCATCCCAGGCTTCGGTCCTCCATCTGCATGGTACTTCCATACCAGATCCTTACTTAGTCACTAATGCGTTAGGTGAACATTTTAGTGCAGTTAGAAAAGGCTTTCATTTAACAAGTGACTTTCACAAACATCGTTCGACAGCAGAGCGTCATCCGCTCCACTTCCATCACTCCAGTGAAGAACATTATAATACTCCTTTTATGTCGACAGAATTATGTGACGCCATTCATTCTTGCAGAGATACATGCGAAGGATAAGATGGTGTTCATTACAGTATGCTTAAACATCTCTCATCGACGGGGCTTCAGTTTTTATTAGCACTTTATAATCACGTTTGGACCAAAGCCGAATTTCCTCCAAGTTGCCACGTCTCACTTGTCATTCCTTTCCTCAAACCTTTTAAAGATGGCCATCTTCTTCAAGATTATCGATCAATTGCTCTGACAAGTTGTCTTTGCAAAGTCCTCTAACTTAGGGTTAATGCTAGGCTAATGTTGTTATTAGAATCTAACCGTCTTTTATCTCCTGCTCAATTTGGCTACCGAAAGATGCGAAGTACTTTAGACCCATTGATTAGGTTAGAAACTTATGTTCAGGCTGCGTTTTCCAAAGGTGAATCAGTCCTTGCTGTATTTTTCGATCTTGAGAAGGCATATGATACAGCGTGGAAGTACAGTATCACATGGTTTGTACAGTCCAGTTACTTGGTATTGTTGGCAATATGGGAGTTTTTATTCAACATTTTTTGACCAATATGTCATTTTCTGTTCACGTCTGCAATAGTTTGTCTGATTCCTTCCCACAATACGAAGGAGTTCCTCAGGGTGGAGTTCTTAGCACAACGCTTTTCCTTATTGCAATTAATGGTATTGTCGCTTCTCTCCCAGTAGGTGTACATTCCTCTTTATACGTTGATGACTTCGCTATCTATGCTGCAGGTTCTAATCCCGTAGAGTTACAGAGTATTCTTCAGTCTGGCGTTACGAATTATTCTTCTTGGGATACTGCTCATAGTTTTTGGTTCTCCACTTCTAAGTCGTGTGCAATGACCTTTACTCGGAGTCGTCAGTCGCTACCTCTCTGTCTTTATCATCATCCCCTCCAATATCGGGCATCTACTAAATTTTTAGGTCTGATCTTTGATTTAAGTTGACATGGGATGCTCATATTTCGTCTTTGAAGGTGTCGACTTTACAATGTCTTCCGTCTCCTGCAAATTTTATCCCATGTGTCTTGGGGTGCTGACCACACATGCCTACTTAACCTTCATCAAGCCCTTATTTTATCAAAGTTAGACTATGGGTGCCAAGTTTACTCTTCCGCTTCCTTTCGTACATTACGAAAGTTTGATTCTGTACACCATTTTGGTCTTCGCTTTGCACTTGGTGCTTTCCGCTCCTTCCCAGTAGAGAGTCTATGTGCTGAGTCAGGTTATCCTACGCTTTATAGATGTTGTGCATTACTTTCTCTTCACTATTTCTTGAGACAGCATCAGTTTCCATCCTCTTTGGTGCATAGAATACATTCCTCTGTTGCAGATCATTATTTAACCCATCCACGTCGTCGACCCCCTTTCACACTCCGTGTTCAATCCTTCCTCTCGTCCTTTCCAGTTGCCATAGAAAATGTTCTCTTATTTTGCCCCGGGCAGTTTCCGCCTTGGCTACTGCCACGTCCCTTCGTTTGTCCTTCCATATTGCCTTCCTCAAAGTTGTCGACCCCTTCAGTAGTTTTTAGATCTTCCTTTCATGCACATCTTGTCGAACATGCTTCTGCAGTCCAT
Organism: Birgus latro; assembly: GCA_018397915.1. Taxonomy (NCBI): domain Eukaryota; kingdom Metazoa; phylum Arthropoda; class Malacostraca; order Decapoda; family Coenobitidae; genus Birgus; species Birgus latro. Next base: position 63,432 of record JAGKTI010002152.1, read on the forward strand.
GTCTATACAGATGGATCAAAAATGGCACACAGTACTGGGTTGGCAATTCAGTTTCCTGATCATGCATATCAATATAGCCTTCCTTCTGTAGCTTCAGTTATGACAGCTGAACTTCATGCTTTATTACTTGCGGCCCATAAATGTTACTCCTATCCTTCATCATCCTTTGTCTATTTTCTGACTCCCTTAGTGCATTTCTTCTGTTGCAGTCAACTTCGCGCTCCATCCTCTCGTCTTGGAGATTCAAGAGTGGCAGTTTCGTCTGTCTGTCATGAAAAAATCAGTGTCTTTCTACTGGGTACCAGGCCATGTCGGTGTTCCTGGTAACGAATCTGTAGATGCCTTGGCTCAACAAGCCCTCCAGTCCCCTTGTGTGCCCTCTCGATCTGTTCCAGTTTCTGATTTTTTTTCCTATCCTCCGAATGTTCTTCCAGCAACGGTGGCAGTCTTGCTGGTCCTTGTTGACTGATAATACACTCCGGTCTGTTAAATCTTCTGTTTCTCCATGGTCCAATTCTTGTCATCGTAACCGCCGTTGGGAGACTGCCCTCGCTCGCTTACAGATTGGCCATACTTGTCTTACTCATGGGTATTTGATGTCTGATGATTCTCTGCCTTCCTGCCCTGCATGCAATGGTCCCCTGTCAGTACACCACATTCTCATTGCCTGTCCTCGATATACAGGAATTCGTTTTCGTCTGTTCCCATTTTTATCCTTCCTTCACCAACCTCCAAATTTAAGAGATATTTTAAGTGAGTCTCAATATTTTTCCATTACCCATTTAATGTCCTTTTTAACTCATTTAGGGATTTTGTATGATATTTAATTTTATCTTCCGTTTCCCCTTATTTTCCTCCTTTTCAATATTTTCACCCGGTGCTGTGACTTAGTGCCATGTGGTCTTTCTTACCTGGTGCTATCTTTTCGTTTCACTTATCACTTATCATGAACGGCTTGTGCTATCATCTCAAGATATGGCCAGAATCATGGACGAGTTCAAAAATGGGCACTTGGGGTCAAGGTCAAGGTCACAAAAATGGTTGGCAAAGGTCAAATAGTTTTTTATTTTAACATGGATTGGCTTTTTGTGAAACACAGTGACTGAATTCCGTAGAGTTTTGTGAATTTGCTTCACATTTGGTTTCTAAGTACTGTAGCTTGTTACTTGGCCAACAACATAATTTGGTGGGCGATTAGCATCGGGCTCCCAAATGCTTTTCTTTCATTCTTATTGCTTTTTATTGCTTTCTTTTATAAGCTTTGAATACACATTAAGGTGGTTTGGGCATGTGGAGAGGATGGAGAGTGAAAGATTGACGAGGAGAGTGTATGTGAGTGAGGTGGAGGGGGTGAGAGGGAGGGGGAGGCCGAGGATGAGATGGAGGGATGGAGTGGAGAGGTATATGAGAGAGGGGGGTGTGAGTTGGGAGTGTGGTAGTGAAATGGCAGGGGACAGAGTGACATGGAGGCGATTTGTTTGTGGCCACCCCGTGCGGGATTAAGGCGTCTGGGAATACTTAGATAGAATGTAACTCAAAAATGAATAAGAGAGAGGGATAGTAGAAACAGCATGAGAAAAGAAGGAAAGAGTCTGCGAGCAAAACCACTCTTCTGTCCGTCGGATAGAGGCCAAAGTCATCTGTCTGAGCTTAGGTAAACATATCTCAGCAAGTGGATGAGGGATACAGTTTTCTTGTGTCTTTCCTCTTTAACTGAATTTTCTCTTATTGTTTTCTTTTATAACCTTTAGATGTGATACAGAAATGAATATGAGAGAGGGATAGAAGTAATAGGAGGAAGAAAGGAGGGACAGAAAGCAAATCTATGGTAACCATTGTATACTTCCACGCATACTGATTTTTTTCATTGTTTTCTTTTTTATTCTACGAATGTAATTTGAAAATGAATATGAAAGAGGGGCAGAAGTAACAGGACCATGAAAGGAGAGAGAGAGAGAGAGAGAATAAGTAATCTTTCTGACAAGTGTACAGAGGCCAAAATTGCCTACATAGCTTGTGTAAACATTGTCTAGTCAAGTGGTAAGAAGGTGAGGGTTGCAAATTTCTTGTGTACTTCCCTATTCACTGAATTTTCTCTAACCTTTGCATCCCTCAAACCCATCAGAAACCACAGATTTTGCCCCCCCATCCCCACTCCCACCCGCCCACCCAAAAAAAATGTGCAGTAATGGCAGAGGTGCAGATTTTCATTTAGCATTGATAATGAAAACCAGTGTAACCAAGTCCACAATAACCAGATGACTGAAGATAACTGTACCATATTTTAGATAACTATTATATATACAGTATATTAAGTGCAAATAATGGCTATTGTAATTCTTCTTCAACTTCAGTTAAAGTTTTTTGTGTGGTAGATTAGGGGACCACCATCCACTCACTTGGTGTACTACTATGTTCAGGTAACTCAACACAATGCAAATCAAATGGTTTCTTGTAACCCAGGAAATCATTTGCTACTACAAAGACACCTGGTGGTCTAGTAGGTAAAGGTGCTCCAACTGAATTTGGCCCATGAAGGTTTAGTTGTAAGAGAGGCTGGGGTTTGTTACTTGCTTATTGCTACCAAGGATGAAGTGACTTATCTTTAAGTGTCAGAGCTGAGTAACTTAGCTCCCTGTGCTCCTGATGGGTCAAAAAGGTATTGGATGATAGATATAGTATGTCTTTACATTGGAATGATGTAAACTAGATTACCTTCTGTTGTTTTAAGTGTTGAATTATGTTTTTTTTTTTTTTATGTGTGTCCAACTCTGGGCAAAGGCATCACAGCCTGCTATCAAGGCCCAGCAGTCCTCCTACCTATAAAATAACTGATGTAACCTTTCCCCCCTACAGGGTATTCTGGCAAACCTCAACATCCGACCACTGAAGGAGCCTCGAGGGTTTATGAAAGTTCTGCAGTTTGTGAGTAGTTGAGTTTGTGTGGGTGTGCATGTGTGCTGTTTGTGGGTGTGAGTGAGGATGTGGATTGTATGTGTTGGTATGTAAGAGAGAGAGGGAGAGGGTGTAAGGAGGTGGGGATGTGGGTGGGAGTGAACACGATGTGGATGTGGATTGTGGGTGTGGATGAGAGAGATGGGGGTGGGCATGTATGCTCGTGTGTGGGATGTTGTATAGTATATTTCATGAGTGTAGTGATGAGTATGAGACCCAGTACAGGACTGGAGTACTCCAGTAAGGAAGTGAATCAGGGAGATAGCCAGAATTTCTAGTAATGAAAATATGATGGTAGGTGGTGGCGACCATCATCCACTCATTTGATATAGTGCTGCCTCCTGCTTCCTTCATCATTATCATTATTTTGCTCATTTGATATAGTGCTGCCTCCTGCTTCCTTCATCATTATCATTATTTTGCTCATTTGATATAGTGCTGCCTCCTGCTTCCTTCATCATTATCATTATTTTACTGTATCTGCCCTCCTTTCCAATTTCACTCATCTTTCCTATTTCTTTTTATTACACTTCTTTCCTTTTCAGGTGTCTTCACATTGGTTAGCAAGCCTAATGGTTCATGTAAGCCACAAAACCATTTACAATGCTGGGTGGTAACAATATTACCAACCCATACGTGTTCCCTGCATGTCAACAAGTGGGTTGGTGGAGGGTTAGTGCCCCTCCTCATAAATCAACTAACTCAGAGACAAACAGCCACATCTTACAGGATTATGGCATCTGGCTGTAGATAGATAGATAGAATCTGGAGTGGTTGTTTATGAGAGAAGACCAGTTCAACATAGAATGGACAACTTGTGCTCCTATGGTATCAGAATTACCATTATGCTTCGTATGGTTGGTTCATCCCATGTGTTACCACTTACCACAACATCCAAGTGCTTTGTTGTTCTTAATGTTGTTGAGACTCCAGGCCCATTTAGACATGAACCCAGTGATTGGCATAATTTTAATACCCTTCTTTTGGGGTTCATGATCATAATTTCAGGGGATAGGGAGGGAGTTGAGGGATGTTTGTATGACTGAGCAGTAGAGCCACCCAATTTCATATGTGCCAGCATGTGAAGATATACCTCTATAGCACTGCCATGTGGTTTGAACCAGCCATACAAATCACAAGAGATTACAGCTAATCCCAAGTATTATTAGGACACCCATGTTGCTTTAAATGAGTCATTTAGATTAGATGACCTAACTGATCCGAAGCATCACTAGGACATTCATGTGCTTGAAACCAGCTTGTGTACAGTATTTCATGTTAATATGCCAATGCCTCATTCCTATAGGAGATTGTCTTGAACAGATTGCCTCTATGTCACCTTGTTGTCCACCATCATTCTGCTTTCTTTCAAGTTCACAGTCTCATTCATATACAGTAGATCCTGTTTGCACAACACACATTTTACATGGCATTATCAGCCTTTGCCTCAACCAGTTTTGCACAGCAATGAGCACATTTTGCACAGCAAAGTAGCCAATGATAATCAATTCTTTTCCACCAACATTCAAAATACCTGCCTCAGACAAATCTGGGGGGAGTGATATTGAAGGCCTAGACTACCATAAAGAGGTTAGAGGTGGATGAGTTACAGTGCCTCTTGCTGGCCACTTATTGCCATTTTATTCTTGTTCATTCACAGTTTCTTATGCCTGATAGTGATCACGTGTTTGGTTTGGGTATATTTATCATTAGGGTCAAAATAGGGACTTTAGGAAAATCTTTGCATGTGCTGACCATTAACCACATAACAATGGTTCTTACGGAACAATTTGCATGATTCACTTTGCATATTTTCACAGACAGATAAACCTTGCAAAAAAAGGGTCTTTTCTACCTCTCCACCCCATCATTTCACATCATCTGCAATTTCCCCCTCCTCCTTCTCTCTTCCTGCACTCTCCTAGTCAATCTCTCACTCCATTAAACATTTTTTCAACATGTCCAAACCATTTCTGGGTGCTGCTAAAACTTTTTGTATCTTCCCACCAGATATTCAGCATCAGTGCATTCGCGTCCACAACCGGATTCTCTACATCATTCAGATTCCTTGTGAAATGTGCGGATGGGAATCAGACTTCTTTCACAGTGGAAGAGAAAATCACATATCCTTTCAAGTGAGTTTTGGTTTTGCTTTTCCACAGTATTTTGCAGCATACACTTCCTTAGTAGTGCCTTGCAGGGTACTATGATAATGATGATGGTGGAGTATGAAGTCAGAGCATGTATCCAGCTCAGGGAAGATGGACACTCCTGCCCTGCGTAGTTCCAGTGTGGCTGTATTTTGGTTCTGCCCATTATTTTAGCTCCGAGTTACAAACCTAGTGCTGTTTTGGCCCCTTATTATTCAGATAGCTCACCTAACTTAACCTGATATTTTTTGACATTTCTACTTAATTACTTCATTAATATGGGTTACAACATGAAATTCATTGGGTGGAACTCCTGTCATGGGCTGCTGTTCTTCTAAATACTGCACTAGGGCACAGGGAAGCATTAGGTGCATAAACTGTATTTTGGTGATATTTCTGGGTTATATGGTCATTCCAAGCCTATTTCTCTGCATTTCAGTGGAATTGTGGAAATGTTCTTTTGGTGGTATCTGAATCATAAGGAGCCAAAACAGCACTAGGTTTGTTTACCCAGAACTAATACACTATAACAGGCGGAACCAAAATATCATGACAGGTGTAGCACCCATTAACTCTCCAGAAAGGTGGTAGGTGGGTGATTGCCATCATCCCAGGAGGTATTACTTTGGGAGTGGTGTGGGCCCATGGCCTTTTAGCTGGCCTTGCTCAACACTCCTAGGCAGGACTTTGAAATGGTTTAAGGGAACGAAAATGAAAGCCGAAGTGAACGAAATTATCCTCGGAAGAAAAACGGAAACGAAAACATTATCATATTTGCTGTTCTGGAACAAAAATGCTATTTTAAAATCCGTGTAACTGGTTAATAACATTAATTTTTCATTCCAAGCCATATTTGGTCAATATCCAATTTCACTTACAGTAGCCAAATGATTTAAGTAAATCATTTATCTGCAAGCATTCTTCAATACAAGGCAGGATTTATCATTCTCTCTCTCTCTCACACACACACACACACACACACACACACACACACACACACACACACAGATATTTCTGCATCAAATATTTTGCATCAAAAATATGACAGTAGAGCAAGTTAATAGAAATCTCTTGTGTTGTCTTAACAGTAGCCCTACACCGTGCCAGTAACATGGATGAGCTTTAAGTCCTAGATAACTTTCCCAAGTTAGGAGTTTTAGTACTTCAGTGGAAAATGTGACAATATTTGCTGTAATGTATAAACTATAAAGTAAACTTTTTGAGCAGGGGGACCACTGATGCCATATTCATTGTTCAACAGCTTCAGGAGAAATATATTGGAAAGAAAAGGGAATTGTATTTTGTTTTTGTTGATTTGGAAAAGGCCTTTGACGGAGTCCCTAGAGAGGTGGTGAAGTGGGCAATGAGAAAGCTAGGGTTGGAAGAGTGGCTGGTTAGGGTGGTTATGGCCATGTACGTGGGTGCTCGCACCCAGGTAAAAGTGAATGGAGTTTTGAGGGATGAGTTTTCCGTGAATGTTGGTGTGCATCAGGGGTCAGTTTTGAGTCCCTTGTTGTTTATCATGGTGCGTGAAGCCCACTCACGTGACTTCAGAGATGGACTCCCATGGGAGATGTATGCTGATGATTTGGTGTTGATTGCAGAGAATGAAAAGGAGGCTGAGGAAAGATTTAAGAAGTGGAGAGATGGTATGGGGCACAAGGGCTTAAGGGAAAATGCAGATAAAACAAAAGTGATGATATCTAGGGTTGGTGGCGGTACAATCAGAGGAGAGGGAGAGTGGCCATGTGCAGTTTGCCACAAGGGTGTGGGAAGTACAGTAAGATCTCACTATAATGGACTAATTGGGGCCCAAGCCAGTCCGAAAAATGCGAAATTCCGATAAAAGCGACATCCGGACTTACCCCTGCTAATCCGGACTTCTTCCGATATATCAGACATTAGTCTGGATTGCATCAGTGGTTTTCACCACCATTGCAGTATTGTACTGTGTTATACCTTCACTACATTAATCAAATGGCATAATAATACTGTACTGTGCACTGAAAAACATGTCTTTTACTTGTCTTATTGTGGTGAACATAGCTGAAGTGGTCATGCAGTCCGGACTGCTCTCTGGCTTTATCGGACTTTTTTCGATATATAGGAGTTTAGTCCGGTAGCTCCCCGAGTCCGATAAAAGCGAATTCCGGTCTATTGAAGTCCGTTATATCGAGGTTTTACTATAATTCCATCTTGTGTAGTGTTTGTGATAAATGGGTGCACAAGAGATGTAGTGGTATTAGAGGTAGACTGTAAGATAATGCTGATTTTATGTGTGCAGCATGTCGGGGAGAGCAGGTGGAGATTGTTAGGCGTGAGAGGGTTGAACTTGCTTGTGAGTCTCTTGAGTGTGGAGGAGTTTTGTTATTTGGGAGACATGTTATGCGCCGGAGGTGGGGCTGGAGTTAGCTCGGTTGCTAGGGTGAGAAGTGGTTGGAAGAAGTTCAGGGAGCTGTTGCCTCTCCTGACATTGAGAGGACTCTCCTTACGTGCTAAGGGGTCTTTGTATGCAGCATGTGTTAGGAGTGTGATGCTGTTTGGTAGTGAGACCTGGGCAGTAAAGGAAGAGGATATTCGCAGGTTTAAACGTACAGAAATG